>JABCMJ010024776.1:0-25450 GCA_014822125.1 Arbutus unedo | reverse complement strand
ACCGATATACGAGGTGTATTACGGTGCCAACATATATTGTCAGCATTTTATTTCCACACTTGTTTAATGTTTCCGCTTATCGCTCAACATGATTATGTCGCACTTTGATTTTTATCGCTCTGTTCATCAAACATGATTAATTACTCACACTATCATTATGACCATGCATCATATGATCTATTGCATAAATTTGGGATTAAGGGTAGGTTTTATTTATTGAGCATCAATCGCTCATATGGTGCAATTTCTCTGCCCCTAGCCTTCATGCCAGTTAGTGAAGATGACGTTGCCCATTTACCTAGATACCAATGATGGTACTTTCAAGGAGGACGTCATAGCCTCGTGGTTCACTTAAATTTACTTCGAACTCTTATTTTTAAACTTTTATGTAATTTCCTTTAGTTGGATGAATGTAATTAAACCATATTTTGACTAAGTAATGAAAATGTAGTTAACTTTTGATAAATTATTTTAAATTAACGTCTCCAAAATTTGGGGCGTTACAGAATGGTATCAGAGCTCTAAGTTCCTTTTACCGGAGACCTATGGTAGAATGGGTAGACAATTTTGAGAGTCATATTACTTGGGTAATTATTATTATGCGTTTATATTATATATCATAAGCATACCGTATATTTTCTTATCAACATTGTCCGACGTTGATTTCAACCCAATGGAGCACTATCTTGCTAACAACCTAGATGATGACGTTATGAACAAGCCAGTTGCTGAAGTTGACACACCAATACCCCTTTAAGCTAGATGATCGATGCCAACTCAACCTATCGAATCCAAACTCGTGGGGTTATGAAAGACTACGGGATATCAAGGCAACTTGAGAACGCAAGTACGTGTTCCAATGCGACTATCAGAGTCTTTCTTTTCTGTGAGCAACCATAGGAAGGGTAGTTGTAGAGATAATTGCGTGGAGTGTTTGATGACACATGTAACACCATACATAGGTTCTTGTCTGCATGTAGGCTACATGCCTCACATGTGATAAAAGGGGCAGTCTCCCCTAGGCCTTATTCTGTCCAACCTCTCATATCATTCGTCTTTCTTCCTTCTTTGTTGTATATTTGTACTCTTTCCCTCGCTTTATACACTTGTGTTGTACAGGCATGGTCAGCTATATGTGTATATCATGATGTATGATGAATGATGTATGATGTTATTATGATATATTAATAAAGAAAATCTTTTGCCACCTATTTTGTACCTAAACTCTAGTATATTACTTAATTGTAGATGGTTGAGATACGAAATGAGACTAACACTAGGAACCAAGTCGGATCCAGCAACACACATGCTAACCTGCCACCTCCACCCCCAATATATGTTGCACCTGGTTTCAACAACTTTAACCAGTTCATGCTAGATTTCTTTAACGTTGCCCGCAATCCTCAACAATTTGGATCGCCACCTCAACATTATGCTTAACCCAATATGATTGTCTTACTCAACCAGTTCTACAAATGACGACCTCTAAACTTTTCTGAAGAGACTAACTTAGTTGTAATAGAGACTTGGTTGAAGCAGACAGGGAAGCTATTGGAAATCATGAAAGTCCATAAAATGGAGATCGAGTGGCTCTTGCAGCCTATCAAATGCAAAGCGAGGCCGACCACTGGTGGGATGTGGTCAAGACGACACAAGATGTGCAGATGATGACATGGATCGCCTTCAAAATGCTATTCCTGGCCAAGTTCTTTCCAACACTAGTCAAGCAAGCGCTTATCCAAGAGTTCATGAACCTCAGGCAGGGAGGTCTGACATTGTCACAACACACAACACGATGCGATGAGTTATCTTGTCATGCACCAGAGTTTGTTTCGATCGATGCTTCGAGAGCAAGAAAGTCTGAGTGGGGTTTGAGCCCTCATATTAGGAAGAATGTCATGTCGTTGAAGGAGGAAAGCTATGCTAGAGTTGTCAATGGTGCACTGATGATGGAGAGACAGAGAGTCTGTTGATTCAAAGAAGATATGAGAGTCTGCTGATTCAAAGAAGATATGGGACCAGAAATGTAGCAAGCAGACACTAGGAGGACCGATCAGAAACGACCCTAACAACAACCGTCCACAACAACAACAACAACATCAATTGGGTAACTAGAATCAATCCGACAACCAACAGAACCAGGTAGTATCGATCATATGCTTCGAATGCGGCATGGAAGGACACGTCTGCTGTCACTGCCCATGGAACGTGACTAGAGCCAATCAACCACCACTGGGAAAAGCTTTGAATAGAGGACCACCACAGAAGAACAACTGGAATCAACCCAAGCCTAATCAGCAAGCTGGGAGAACTCAAGGACCACCCGGAACCAAACAATTTACTGGAAGGAGGATGTATGCACTCTAGGGAAGCGAATAGGAAGGATTTGACCCCATGATTGCACAAGATACCTTTGCATTTTTTTTTCTTTTGAGTACGGACATACCTTAATGGATCTCTTGCATTTATCACTTGCCTACTAACCCTCGGATTCGGAACACACACGTTGGACGACTCAATGCTTGGGAGAGAGATGGCTTTGTGATCCTATTGGTGGTAACCTGTGAATTGTACTGGTGTGCATTGGTTATTTGTTGTGGTAGGCTTTCATGTATTACATGTGATTTTTGCTAATATATTGCATAACCAAATATTTTGCAAACTGTATACGTCTGTACTAACAGGAAAAGCCTATATGTTTTGAAGTGGAACGAGCTTTGACATTTATTATTTTGCTATTGACATGCTATGCTATGCTAGGTTTGGCTTATATTGTTGAATTAACCACTTTTCAGGTAACGATGCTGAGCCAAAGGGTTAGAGCCTTAGGATGATTTATGAAGTCGAGTAGTTAGGAATTTATTTTTAGTTGTTGATTATTTTAGTTAGAACTGTTGTTAGTTTGGCATATGTGGGCCACAGGGTTTACCTTATTTTGTTGGAGTTATTCAGAGTTACAATTTGAAATAATGATTTAATGGTTTATTTGAGATTTTTAGGTTATTGTGTTAATATTTTTATTTTATTTTATACCATTGAAGTGTGGGGGTGTGACAACTTAGTATCAAAGCATGATTACGAATACCTAGTGTCCATAGGGTGGCTATGTACATATGTGGAGTGGTCTTCAAGAGTGGTAGGCCTTGTCTTCGGACATTCATGCAACTACTCGTGAAAGTTAAAAGAGATGTCTGATTACCATGTCTTCTAGCTAGAGGTCCAGTAAATTTAATTGGAAATTAGGATGATACACTTCCGGGTACTTCTCATTACGCAATTACGTGTTTATCTGGTGTTGATAGTTATCGTTGTCCTCTTGTGTCATAGAGTCATGTCACTACGTCGAGATTGAGGTAGGGGCAGACGTAGTGCATCTATTTGGGATTTAAGAATTGAGTTGTTAAATTCTTCCTGATTTTTTAAGACAACTATTAATGGTAAGATGATTTTTAGTGGCGTTGTTCATGTGAGGTCATGATAGGAAACCGTAGGCTCTCTTTTTACCTAGTGTTGTGGGACAATATGTTTTGATGTCATTGTGATACCAGGAACGAGTAGTGTTTTCGGTTTTAGGAGACCATATTGGTGTACACCATGAGCCATTCTTGTTTTGAATTGGTAAATTTTGGGGATGTAATTTCTTAAGGACAGGAGGTTGTGGGATTGTCTCAATTTTGAGTTTAAATTTAGTTTCCTAAAATAAATAATTATTGAACAAATGAGAGTTTTAATGAAAATTTTGAAAGTTTGGAGATAAATTGAGATTTTGTGAAATTTGAGGGGTTATAGTGTAAAAATTATTTTTGCAGTTATTTAAGCTGTAAAACCCTAATCTTTTTAGACACACAATAAAGCCCTAAACCGTAGATAGCTGTTTCTGGAGTCCTTGAGGTATTCCGATGTTGGGAGTAGAACGAGTACCCAAATCCTAGATTCTCGAAGAGTGCAAATGAGAAAGATCGACCTCAGTGATGAGAGCTCTTAGCCTAGGATTGATCCGCCTCACGAGCAATGGAAGGATTTCACAAGCTAGGATTTCGTTTAAGTCTTGGATTGAGATAGAATCTCATGTTAATGTTAGTTTAATAATGACTAATTGCTTGTTTTAACTTTTATTACGTGTTTATATGCTTATATTCTTGATTGATTCGTGTTGTGATGTTCTTTTTGAGTAAAATCGAGACTTTTGGGACGAGATTAAGGTTTGATTGTGAGCAAATCATGTTTTAGAAAAAACTTAGAAATTGCATCGAGTGACCTCTTAAAATTTCAAAAGTAACTTTTTGGATAGTAAAGCATATTTTTTGCGCTCGAGCGAGTTCCAGATTGCTCGAGCGATCTTTACGGGAACTGAAAAATATTTTGTTAACTCTTAGTATAGTTTTAGATATTTTGTTCATTTTTGCATTTCGTTTGGGTTTGGAACAAGCCATTTGATGTTCGTAGAGGTCATGTGCCAGTGTTGCGAATGTATGAAACTTCTCGACTGGTGGAAAACTACAGTTTAGGGATAATAAACATGTCTTAAAACTTAAGGGTAATGGGCGATGAGAATGGGATGTCTTGAGCCGTGCCAAGTCATGAGTCGTACTATGTCCTGAGCCGTGTTAGGTCTTATGTGTGTTGAGTCTTGAGCCGTGTCTAGTGTTATGCATGGGAGGACGTATGAGAACCTAACATATAGGAGCAAAGTGAATGAAAGTTTGGAACACGAGAACATCACACACTTAAAAAGATTAACGAAATCAATAATCATGAATCTACCTTGTGTGGTGCCGATGGTTGACTTGTGTGCATAATTATGTATCATGTTGTGATTACTCTAAGATGGGTGGCTATGTGATCCCATTGGTGGGAGTCCGTGAATCGTATTAGTGTACATTGGTTGTTTGTTGTGACAAGGTCTCATGTATTATATGTGATTTTTGCTAGTATATTACATAATCAAATTTTTGGCGAACTGTATGTTTTTGTACAACTACTACGAACTACAAATAAATGTAAGTGTGACTCTAGCTACAACTATGCCTAAACTAATAATTGAGAAAGAACTACATAAAATAACAAGAAGTAAGCCATGAAATTATGAATTTTCCTAGGTTTTTTTTGGAGATTGCTTGTTTCTTGTATTCCTCTCATATTTATAGACAACCTGTGACACTTAATAGTTGCTTTTCACAGTCCTTTGTATTCCGCTTAAATTTGAACAACTTCCTCCCTTCGAAGCTGGGCCAGATCATGACTGCGTGTGCGTAACACTTCTTCCAGATTTTTCTCTCTTTCCTACAATTGTTCGTGGTCACGTCAATTCATATTTTGGTTTGTTGTGCATGAGAATGTCCAATAGTTTAATAACCACCCCTAAATGTTAAACGACGTTGCTTCGCCTCCTTCGTGTGTTGGAATGTCCAACAGTTCAATAACTCCATGGGAATGTCTGACAGTTTAATAGTAAATTATGATTTTTTTTGTTATTTTCTAAACACCATGGTGCGATTCAGCTTTTCTTGAATTATCTTCAATCGTCACATCAAATTTTTCTGATCATGCAAATAGTCTTCTTCTTGTGGATGTCTAAATTCTATTTTAGCTCAAATTCACTGCAACAGTTTTCAGAACCTACGAACACAATTTGTGATCGTGGAAATAGTCTTCTTCTTTTGACTATTTAAATTCTATTTTAGCTCAAATTCACTGCAATGGTTTTCAAAACCTACAAACACAAAAATAACATGACGAAGATAGAGGAATAATAAAGTAAGCCATAATGATAATAAATTAAGGAGCTTAAATTTCTACACTCGGGCACTTATCACAAACATACAAACACAACACAAGAAGCAACAAAGCACACAAAAACAAGCATATAAACACAGAAAAGCACACATACAAACAAGCAAACAATCCCTCTAGCAAAGCACATAAAAACAATTATACAAATAAGCAAACAAGCAGCAACGTGTTTCTAATTTTTATTATTTTTTTCTTCAGGAAACTCAGTATAAATTCTAGATTCAATTAACAATTCAATCAAAATTGAATAACAGGACATAAAATAAGTTAAAATCAAGGTTGTCAACCGTTAAACAAAATTAAACATGCAAACTAGACAAATCGAAAATAGAATCAATCAATTCTATCACTTAAACCTAGACAGAAAATTGTCGTAAACTTGTATATGAAAAGTAAGAGAAGCACATTGATTTTGTTACTATCCAAGTACATACAACACAAATTTAGACTTCACGACGCTTCAAATGACATATATAGACACAGTCTCAATTCTTGAACTTGACAAGAAATAACTACATATAAATTTACACATGTTTTCATTATTACTTTTAATTTTACTTTTATCGACTCTGCAATACTTAAATTTCGTAAGCTTTCTATATGACCCATTTAGCGAGCTTTAGGCCAATTGTTCCTAAACCTGATGGTCTTAGGACACTAGGTTTACAGACTAACTAACTCCAGTAGCAAAGGCTACGAATTCCAGCTAGTCAATTTATTTTCTTTAGTAATTTCTATACAATTCCTTTTTTTTTTTGTTGTAAAATCTTAGAGTTTAGGAGGATCAGTTCTTGACAACTTATTCAATTTACTATGAAACAATAAATCAGTGTGTACTAATATTTAGTAACAAACTTTAAAAACTGTGTCATTGTGAAAGTCCAACTTATATATGAATAAAGGATAAAATACCATCCAACCTAAATGAGAGAGGATCAACCAACCAAACACCAAAAATAGCTAGTTCACAATTTTAATTATGCCAAATATATCAAACCAAGAGTGTAACCTATTTAGCAGTAATGCTAACTATAAATCGTGAAAAATTTGTTGAATCTCAATTTAAATTAGTAATTTAATAAGATGGAAAAATGACAAATAAGTTCAACTCAGGATAACTTGTCCCTCCCAAATTAAATGGCATTGTTCGCAATAGCATATGACAAAAGACAAGAGATAAAAGAAAAGGCATGGGATATATCACCTGAAGCAGCCACATGCCAAAATAGGAGAAGTGTAGGAAAGAAGCTCTACCAACGAAAAGCTAACGCTCATGCTAAATTATTTTTTTTTTACTTTTGAAGGAATCACCAAAGTGCAAAATAAAAAATAGGATAACCCCAGTGTGAAGCTCTCTTTGATACAAGTTCAACGGAACAAATGGCTCAAAGATCGAATAACTATGATGCATGCAAAGGCTACCCAAACAAAACCTTGCAAACATTTTTTTTCGATTCAACTTCTGGTTTTTGTTTGTGTGCTGGATGGAAAAGAAAACAAAGGTCTAACTCAATGTGGTTGGAGCCTAGGGAGATAAGTTACAATCGGATCAAATCAGATCCAACCAAGTCCAGTTAACTCGATCTCATTCGGTGGATCGACTCGACCCAATCAAAACGAATTAACCAACCCAATTAACTTGGACAGAACCTTATGACTCAATAAATTAGACTTCAGTGCCTGAAGTTCTAAAATTCTAGTTTAGTCTCTGTTGAAAGTTTTCAGAATTGGTTCATGACCTGAAACAACCTTCTGAGCGCAATTGTAATATTTGCTTGCTGTGATTCATACATGCGTTGTTGTTTTGCGCTTTTGATAGTGGTGGAGCCTAAGGCAATCAGATATCAAAATCTACTACAACAAAGGAGTCAAGGCCTTTAATCGACTAATATACAATGCAAAATTTGAGATTGATGTGAACTAACATGTAACGACCCGCTTCTGCATTGTACAACATTGTCCGCTTTTGATGACCAAATCCCATGGACTTCCCAGAAGATTACCCATCCTTGAATTGCTCCATGACGAGCACGCTTAACTGTGAAATTTCATTTGATTTTGGCATCATCACGGCTATAAAAGGCCTTGTACAAGGAAGGTTCATGATTTTATAAATACCACCGAACTTACATCCACCAAGCGATCTAGAACCCTTGACCACTCATTCGAACGTTCCACTGAGACTCCATCTCTTGGACACTGACCTCAGAGCTAGTACCACAACTTGGCTGGAGTGTCACATAACAACTTTGGAATGCGGTAGTTTGAAATGAAAGATGCATTGATCTAACAAGACCTGGATAGTAACAAGCGATATGGATGAAAGATACTGGGATAGATTAAATTTTCAAGCTTGCAACATGATTTTTCTACGCATAGAAAAAGATCAAAAGTATTCTGCAATGAATGAAACAAAGGCTAGGGCGTCATGAGATTCGCTCCAGGAGAAATACATGATGAAAAGTATTGGGAACAGACTCCTACTTGGTGAAGAAGCTTTTTCTTTTGTAGCGGCGAACAGGTAACTCAGTAAATGTATACTTAAATGCGTTTAATAAAATAGTTCCCAATCTTCAAAATCTAGATGTCAAAGTCCTCGATGAAGACAACTCTATTAATGTTGAATTCTGTTCTTGATAAGTATGATCATTTGATCATTACTCTGTTGTAAGGTAAAAAAAGATATCAATTATAAGGTTGTGCGTAATGCCCTTGTGAATAACGAATATCACAAGTAGGATAAACAAGTGCAAATGGGCACAAAGTGCTTAAGTTATGTTTGCAAAAGTTAGGCTCCAACCGAATGAAGTCTCTCACCTTAATAGGTTCCCAAAAGATGTTTATGCCTATTGTAATAAGAAAAGGCATTGAAGAAGGATTGTCAAGTTCGGCAGAAAGTAACTGATAAACATGCCAAAGCCAACGTTGCAATAGAAGAGGAGAATCTCGAGTTTGCACTTGCGGATTTATCCTCTAATATTCGTTCAGATGAATGGATACAAGATTTTGGAGCTTCTTATCATATATGTCCCAACATAGAGTTGTTTTCTAGCTTCAATGAGTTGGACGGTATTTCAGTCTTTACGAGTAATGCCCCTACCTGTAAGACTTTGAGGATAGGTAACATTGATTTATATTTACATGAATCTATATTTGTTTTGTCTCCTGCTCGATATGTTTCAAGTTTGGGAATTTTTTTTTCTCTTTGGGAGATCTTAAAAGTCCACATGCTTGGAGTCACTTTTCAAGGTGGAGCTCTGAAGGTTGTATTCAGCAACCTGGTGGTAATGAGAAGTATACAAAAAAGCAACCACTTGTATATTCTTAAAGGAAGTACAACTGTAGGTGGAGTAGCCACCATTGAAAGTAGGGATCTTGGTATTGAAAAGACAAATGCTGGTCTATTGACAAGAGATAATGATGTTGGGGTCCAAAGTTTGTTATTGAAACAAAAGTTATCAATCTCGTCTTGTATCTATACCAAGCCACCAGAGTATTATTTCGGCCACTGTTTCGGACTGTTTCAAATTGTTCTGGCCAATACCGATCGGTACTATACCGAACTGGTCTGTATTTAAAATAAAAATTTAAGGAATTTATTTTTGGGTAATTAGAGATAAATCATGGCTAAAATTATCTTTTTTTTTTTAATGTTTGGTGATTTATTTTTAAATTGTAATACTTTATTTTATATATTTAATATAATTTTTTATTAAAAAAAATTATTTAAAAAATATATAATAATTTAAGCGATAAATTCGAAACGGTACGCCGGGACACACCGGTACAAATATGTACTGTACTAGTAACAAAATTGGTACGCTCGCTGGTATGAGATTGATAACTTTGATCGAAACATGATGTTGTCGCAATTAGTGATAACCTTGGAGACAATGACGCATCTTAAGTGTCATATATTCTTGTGTTTGTTATCAAAACATGATGTTGTCGCAATCTATCTAAATTGTGACGGTTCTTGTAATTTAGAAAAATATTAAAAAATTCTGTCAATATGACAATTTATTGTCGAAGGAGAATGGATTTTAAGTAGAACCATTTGTGACCCTTTCATTTTGTCCTGGAAATTTTTTCATTGTTGATATCACATCTTACTTGGTTGGAAATTATTTTTGAAAATTTACTCAAAACTTCAGAAGCTCTTCTATTTGTATTGTTTTAGTAACCATGTTTCTGCATCTGTTTGTAAGAGTACAAATATCTATAGTTCTACTCAACTCCGTTTTATTCCACTCAATTTCATTCGATTTAGTTCAACTTGGTCAAATTTTAAATTTACTTTGAAATTTGTTTGTTTGCTTCCGCTTGTTTTGGCTCTGTGAACATCCATTGATTCGAGCATATGGAGAGTTCTGTTGGTACTGATCTTCAATTAACAAATTACATTTTTTAGCAGTGTGATTTGTTTTTGTAGTAAATGTCGCCAATATAGAGATTGTTGATTTAAGCACATATAAACCATGTCTGATGATGGCTGGTTTGGAATGAAATCTGAGAGTTTGTGAGGTTTAGGTGAAAATACACTGAGATTGGGATAATTGGTGAGTGATTATAAATTTCCCAAATACAAATTTGTAATTAGTAGAGTAGATAATTTATCAAACACACGTATATTTTTATCTTTTTCGAATTATCTGTTTGGGTATGGATTTTATTCCTCCAAGCATAGCATGAAATTAACCAACAAATGGCACATCACCGAGTCATCTCTTTTCGCAATTTAGTTATGGTTATGCAAGCAACCAAACAACCCCTTGTTTGTTTACCATTTGGTCCACTTCCATGTCATGAATCTAAACCTCCCTGCAACCCCAACCCCAAAACCATAGTTTCTGCATTGGAAATGTGCTCTTCTGTTTCACCTTCCTCTCTCTTCCTCCCCTCTACCACTCGCTTCCAATTTCGTCGCTACAATTTCTCGTTACTCCATTCAGCAAACCCAATTCTCATCACTCGCAGATTGTTAAACCCCAAACCATGTCTCTTTGCATCGGTCGCCGAGAGGAACCTGGATCTCTCGTGGTTCTTTCCGGAGCCAGCCGTCGTCGATGACTACGGCGGTTGGGCGATTGGAGAAACTCCGGCTCTGAATAACAATAAGAAGAAGAAAGGTCTCGTTTTTATGTATGCTTATATGTTTCTATGCTTGTATGTTTCTTGATGTAATCTTACTGATTTTGAGAACTGTTTGGATGGGAGGAGCTACGATAATTCAATTGTGGTCAATTACTCCACTCACATTTGGAAAAGAGTTAGTTTTTGTATTACTCTTTCATCTGCTTT
Organism: Arbutus unedo; assembly: GCA_014822125.1. Taxonomy (NCBI): domain Eukaryota; kingdom Viridiplantae; phylum Streptophyta; class Magnoliopsida; order Ericales; family Ericaceae; genus Arbutus; species Arbutus unedo. The sequence goes on along the minus strand of JABCMJ010024776.1, from coordinate 14,356 downwards.
ATGACATTGCCCGAACCGAAACTCGGAAACTGATGTTTATACTAATCATCTTTCGAAAATTCTCAGTTTTCCCTTTTAAAAGTTGTTGAAAAATACTATCTTTGTGTATGGTTCAATTTCCTTTTACTGTTTGCTCCTCTATGTTCTATGTTCTTTGCTTTAGGTACTTCTTGAGGACATATATATAATGTGTGCCTTCTTTTGTTTGAGTTTCTCAACGGATATTTTCTTCATAAGAGCATATAAAAAGAGGGAGGGAAAAAATAGACGAGAGAGAATCGATTGGATACCAACTACATCATTCATCTCTAAAATAGAGAACCGAACATTTCCAGCCAAGCTTGATATTGGTTCTCTAAAATAGACAGTAATTTTTGAATTTTGATTCTTCAAATATGGAGATTCTCTATATTTATTTTTACTTTGTTTTTTTCTATAACCCTATTAAGTTTCATATTTTCATTCCAATTGGTATAACAATGGTTACTATTAAGAAGATATTCATGAGACCAGTTCATATGAAATATATTTTTCTGCAGTAAAAATATATGAAGGGAAAGTGGGACAATGAATGTATGTGTTGAGAATAGAGATTTGGGTTGGAATTGTAATGAATGAGAGGAGTGAGTTTTGCTCCTACTAGACTAAAATCTTGTCCCTGCCCCTAACAATTTGTGCAGTTCTGTCTCCATTTCTATTGGTCGCTATTGGGGGTTCAATAGCTGCTTTGCTCGCTGCAATTGCTCACTTCTCACTATCTAGAAGAGGTCAGTTACTTGGTTTTTTTTGTATTTGGATGTTGGATTTTCACTAGAATGGGTATAAACTATAGTTACTTGATACTGTACTTTGGAGTGTGTTGAATTGGGATCAATTTGTACCACTTTGGTTTTCTTAGGTCTTGCTTTAAAATTTACCAGTCCATTGCATGCGTTGCATGGAATTACAAGGCTATCTGCCCCTGATAAAGACATTGAGAGCAAAAGCATCGACAATGATGCATCACCTGTTGATGTTGTGGTTCCTGAGGCAAACATGGCAAGTTTATATGATGTGGATGTTGAAACTTCGGGATTAGGTACTTCTGATTTTGATAAGTTCTCAAGTTTTATGTTGTCTTATTTTGTTTGCTTCTTTTGAATTTGTTCGTGTCTCATCTCAGCACGTATGTTGAAAATGCAGCAAGGACTAAGGAGACACCACATAATTAACGATTTATGTAGTAGATGTGAGGTTATTAGTATTGAAAGATGGGAATTGTGTATGCAATTTCAAGCTGTAACCTTTTTTAAATATCCCCAGGCAATGAAAATTCTATCCATGAGTTGTCCTATGTGTCCTTCACAAAGCAATTGCAACGTTTCAAATAAATAAAATAATGCATTTAAGTTTGTTTTGTCCGATTAATTTGCTCCGTTTAGTCCAGATTCTAACCGAACTTCAAATACTCAAAATGAATGTCTCCGTAGTTGGGTTGCTGGAGTAACCTTAGCTTCTTTATAAGCCTGCATATATCGGAGCCATTCAGGTATAGTAATATATGATTGAAGATTACTTATAGAAAGAGCCAGTAATTTTATGGTATCCTATTTGTTTTGAGTTTTGTGATTGTCATATACGTTAGAGAATGACAATCACAAATACTGATTACTTGTCATTGTTGGAGTTTTCTGCATATTGGGTTCTCAACATAGTTCTGGTGGTTGCCAGTTTATAGTATAGGGACTTTCAAACGAGATCAGCCTTTATTCTTGTTGATTGTTGCATAGTGGACGACGTTGTGTACAATACAGCTTTTATAATCATTTTTATCTTTCATTAGGGATAAACGATAACAAGAGGCAAGAAGGAAAGCTAGGACGTATTCTAGTTCCAGTTGCTGTGGATTTAACACAGCAGGAAGCTCTATGGATGCTGAGGAAACTGAAGGTATGAATTGAAGTATATTCGTTACAAAGGGTATAAACTATTCTTTCTGGGATGTGTCCATTTCTAAGAAAATATGTTTTGGCAGTGTCAGCTTGTAGCTTTTAATTTGCAATCACTGTATGAAACCTTCGCTTCCACTTTATCATGAGTGCAAGTTTGTACCTGCCATCACTTATTATCTTAACAGAAGGGATCTGGTAGTGAGTGAACTTATAAGCTGGTGTTAGATTGACCTAAATATGATTACTAAAATGTTAATTCAAATGTTTAGCCTGCTTTTGTCTCCATTCAAAATTTGCATTGAATTGATGACATAATCACCTAAGTGGTGATTGTTGAACTATTTTCTGTTTTAAGGTTCTCCATTAGGAAATCTGGTCATTGCCATCTGTTCCATTGAACTTCGTCACGAACTGTGATGACTTACACTTTAGATGGACTCTATTAAGATGTTTGCACGTATCTATGCTGGTTTTCCATATTTCTTCTTCTGTCTTGGACTCTTACTTAGTGTTGGGTACATTGTTCATCAAAGTGTTAAAGAGTTGTAATTTACTGGTTATTACCGATGTAATTGTAAGACTGATTGGGACAGTATCAGTAATTGTGATCGTAACCTCCATGAAAGTGTAGAGAGCCTCTGTACGGGGACACTCTGGATCTTATGGGTTCTCAATAAATTTGGGACTGGAAATATCTTCACAGGAGTGATCTAGTGAAGCGTGGATATCCCCTTCAGAGAATGAATTCTATCTTTTTAGCAGTGGCAACATTACTTCAAATTTCCAATCTTTTCACACCTAATGTAGTACTCAACTTAAAGGAGAGTGCTTTGCAGCTACTTAGACAACATAACTAGTCATAAAATGCTACTTGTATTTATTCCCCCTTCCTGTAAATTAGCGATATTTCCTCATTATCTGCAGCACTTCCATAAAATATGGAATGAAGTTTATGCTACTTAAGTGAAGCGTTGCTTTCATTCTAAGCATGATTTTTACAATTGAGTGTACCGTATATAGATAATTGAAGATGATGTCAAGGCAGACGAATTGTGCACTAGGAGGGAATATGCAAGATGGCTTGTTCGAGCAAGTTCGCTATTGGAAAGGTAGTATTTGGTTGATGTATAAGACTTGGCAGTCTCCCTTTTGGTTCTCCTGTATATTTGTCTATGTATTCATTATTACTATATGTGTTTCTATCGTGGTTTACATTGTGCAACCTTTTCTAGAATCAGTATCGCATAAGCATATTGGACCTTCTTTTGGTTGGTCTCTCTCAGCAATTTGTTATTTTTTTCATAGGAATCCGAAGCATCAAATTGCTCCATCTGTTGCCCTTTCAGGGTCCGTATTAGGTGCATTTGATGACGTGAGCATTGAAGACCCTGATTTTGGGTCCATTCAGTGTAAGGTTTGATGGCTGTGTTCACACATGGGGGGAGTCTCTGATAATGGAACAAACTTCTAATTTGTTCCCCTTGAATATCTTATTCAGCCCTGGCTGAGACTGGCATCATTCTAAGCAAGCTCTCAGGAAAAAACTCCAATCCTGACCTGGATGATTCCCAAGGCCATGAAGGTGTCTATTTTTTTCCTGAGAGGTACTTCGACTCTGCTTCTTTTAAGTTTCTTAAGCCAATTATAATTTCTCTTGACTCGAACAAAACATATTTGGTACCTTAGGTTCTTATCTCGCCGGGATCTTATAGATTGGAAAGCGCAGCTAGAATATGAAACCGTGCCAGGAATAAATGAAAAGGTACAAGGAACTTGGAACATGTTTGCTACAAAGCTTATGCTTTACATAGTCGAGTTTGTTGTATACATCTGTCTGTGGTTCTTGAAATTGAAGCAATTTTTAGAAAGGAATCACATAGTAGTGACATTTTGGCAGCCTTCCATAGCTGTAAAAACCTGACTTATCTACAGTCCAGATATCAAAGACCAACATGGGATTTATGGACATGAGGGATATCAGTTCAGATGCATCAACTGGGCTTTTTGTGGATATGCTAGCTGGCGACGATAGCATTCTCAGAAAAGTTTTTGGTATGTGTCTTTGTCTCTTTCTCTGTAGACAGGTAAACGGATTGCACCTGCATGTACAAGTTAGAACCTATCTTATTCTCCATTGTTGGTGCCTTGGTGGCATGCAGATCAGACATGCTATTTGATCACATCATCTTTTAGGTCGAATCAGCTTAGTATGTGTTGGACGCAGTAATTAATTTCCTCTAATTTTAAAATACGGTTCTTTTGCGGTCTGCGATGGTTTTAGTTTGGCTTCTTTTGGTCACTTAAGGTGCGTCATGTTATATGTTAATAACGAAGGTCTCTGCATCTTGGCTAGTGTTTGTTTCTGAGTTGCATCTTGTGTAAAGGTATCAATTTTTTGGGGCTGTTATGATATCAAGAAGACAGATATGGAGTAATTGAATTTCCAAAGGGAAGTGCATATGAGATTCAAATGAGTTTTTTGGTTTTCACCCTCTTCTTAAGTATGCATATTTTCTCCTACTGTTCCTCCTAAATAGGTGATGTGATATGGAGAGTCCCAACTTAGGCGGAAAGCCTTGGTCTACTAACTCTCAACAGGCGATGCTGCTGGCCTTCTCTTCAAGATGGGAGAGCACATCAATGCAGCACACACTATTTGATGCATTCTCTTCTTCTCATGTAAGAGGATTATATGTGCTGCATTTTGTTTTACAGGGAATGTAAAACGGTTTCAACCAAATAAGCCTTCGACAAAGGCACAAGTAGCAGTGGCACTCACAAGTGGCCGAATGAAAGCAGCAATTAATGCGGAGCTGTCAAGACTAGTAGTGGAGAACACTTCAAGGCACAATGCAATGGAAGAAATTAGATCTGACCTTCTGAGTAGAGGAGATATACAGAGATACTGGGATGGGAAGCTAGAGGAAGAGAGATCTCGTACTATTGAAGTGGAAAGAGCTTATTTTGCTGCAATACATGATTCGGAGCTGGAGAAGACTGTTCAAGTGAACACGGTAGCCCAACATTTGAAGGAGAAGGCTGCTATAGCCTGCCAAAAGCAACTGCTTCTTAGTCTCAAGGAAGAAGTGAATGAGATGTTGGAGAGACTTGCGCGCGGGAAGGCTCAACATGAAGATGAGCAGCATGATTTGAAGGATTTACTGACTCATTCACAGGCCAAGTTGGATGAAATGCTTGATACCAAATCAATATTGGAAGCTGAGATAGAATCTTTGCGAATACTAAGGTAACAATTAAACTTGCAGTTATCTATTCATAGGATGACGATGCTAAGGGAGGAAAGAGTAGAGGCAGGAGGGGGAGGGGATTTAGAACCACCAAATCCCTCCTGCCTAAAACTGCACGGAAAGTGCTGCTCACCCCTTCCTGTTACGTTTTCACCTCAAAGTGTGGGAATGCAACGGGGAAGGTTTGGGATTGAAGATCTCAATAGCTGTTTCAAAATGAAGCAGGGGTAACTCGGGGTAAAGCGATGATTTAATTGGCCCTGGGTTGGAACTCTAATGTGTAATATGATGATGATGCATGATAAGTGAAGTTTGTCCACTCAAAGGGCATGAACGCATAAATGAATATTGAAGCATTGTAAATGTCCGATGTAAGATTTTCATTTGGAGCTTAATGCTTTTAAACTGAAATGATTAAGTGGCATAATAACATAAGCGAGGAATGCAGACGTCAAGGACACTCACGTACATATTACCAACCTATAGAGTCCTCGATGCATGTTATTTTAATGCTGTGCTAAGAAGTACTGCTATTTTGGGAATTATAGTAAGTTGGGACACAAGTACTGCTTTATTGTTTCATCATAGATTCTCTCACAAGGACATGGTTCTTACAAATGGAAACTATGGATGCAGATCATGGATTGAGGATGAAGCTAGGAAAAGCCAAGCCCGTGCAAAAGTTCTTGAAGAGGTTGGACGAAGGTGGAAATGGGAGGACCAAGCTTAATGTTTTTATCCACTTCCAGTAAAGATTTTCTGAGAAATTCCTTGAAGAAACTGTTTGTTCGAGGTATACGCCATAGATCTTCAACTCTTCTTGTTAATTGGGGTGCCTGCTTAGACTTCAAAATTGTTGTTAGATTGTTTGTGCATCGTTCTTTGTTTAGATTTGACAATACGCTGCGAATTATGTGTTCTGAGATTTGCGAATCAATGGATCAATGTATAGAGAAAAAGGAAGGGATTAGTTATTGTTTTCCAGACGCAATTTTGCCATAAATTGCTTGGGTGCCTCGTGTACTATACTTGGTGGCCAATTTTACCTTTCTTCTATATCTATTGTTAGACTGGCTAATAGAGGAGTATTTTCAGCAAATATTTCAAAATTTATCATCAAAATTGTACTTTGTTCACTCACTTTGCAATTTAAAAAATCAGATTTTATGTATGCTGTAGTAGACTAGTTAAATTTTGTTATCAAGAGTGTATTTTGTTTGTTTTCTGCTATACCAATTGCGTACTCTAATACATTTTTTGAATATCAAATCAACTTTCGTAGTAGGATTTGGTATTTGAATGATGCTGTCCATATGTTAAATTTGAAGGGAGAAAAGAAATTTGAATTGCAAAAGTAGCTTCCTATGTCTGAGGGATAAAATAGCGTAAGATGTTATCCTTTCTCGGACCATGCAATAACAGAAGCTATGTACACCGGATAGGCTTTTTATTATTTCTTCGAGTACAAAGGGAATTTGCTAGAAATATAGTTAACTCACCAATCGTAAACACTAGATAAGGTGACAATTTGAAAAGTCATTTTTCAATCTAAGAGAGAACTTCACTAATATAGTATAGCAAGTTTCCCTCTCGGCTCGCAAAATGTCTTTTGCTTACATGTGTCTTTATATTTGGTCTAGGTCAGGTTAACATGGTTTGTAGTTCGAGTTGGTGATTGTAGAGTAATTGGGTTTATGGTATTTATTTTTGACAATAATAACATTGAATGAAAACAACATCATGATTTAAGTTAATTGAGGTATAGTTTTAATTAGGTATTTGCAATGATGTAAGGAAAAATCACAAGTTAATTCGAAGTTTAAATGTAAAAGAGTATATGACAAAATATGTTTTCAACGAGGTATATTTTTTGTTTTGTACTGTTAGAAGAGTGATTTCTGCCGCTAGAAGTACGTTCTCAGAAATGAGGTAGTAGAACTTTCAACTAGTAGAAAACATATTCTCATAAATGAAACAGTAGGCTTTTCAACCGGATGAAAGCTTATTCTAAGAAATGAGACCGTAGCTTTTTCAACCATAGAAAAGAATTTTCAAACGATCGAACTGTCATTTTCTACCTTTGGAATTTTGGTTTTATCACTATTGGAGTTTCGTGAAGTGAAGCTCCATGGGAGTTCCAACACATCGAATAACAACACTATGTTGGATCATTGACCTCAATTGCACGAGTTAGACTTGAATTGATTTGAAATTTGATGGAACTGGATTTGCTAACTTCTTGTTCTGTTTTAGCACTTTCTCTCAATCTCTTTCTGTATATTTCTAGCTCTGGCGTAGTAGTGGATGAAGGTGCTTGATTATAAGAGGATTTGGGGGTTATTTATAGGGTGAAGGGGGTGGAGAAAGCTATGAAGGAGAGGAGGTACATGTTGGTGAGAACTGAAGGAGAGAATGAGGGAAGTCCCGAGGAATGCAAAGGGAAGGAGAGTTGTAGGCATGTGAAGACTAGTGATGGAAAGGAGGTGGCAGAGAAAGGCTATAGTTTTGTGAAAGGCTATAGTTCTGTGACGACGGACTTTGACAAAAGGGGACGGAGACAAAGGGAGAAAACGTACATATGTATACTTATATATATATATATATATATATATATAGAAAATCACTTTATATGTATATGAACAAATAAAACCATTAATACAAATGGAGAAAAAATGGTAATATAACCCAATCGTGAATAAATTTTTGAATAATATTCAAAATTTTTGAGTCCTTACAATCCGTTTAACAAATTTCGGCCTCAAAATTACAATGAAGAAGGTTCAAAAAATTGAGGATGATTTGTACGTATTACATCTTCTCTTTTTTAGATTGATTCTTCGATGTTTCTGATAAGTCACCTAGATAGAGGTGAATAAGTGTACTGTCTAATTTTCTATTTTTATACAACTCAAACGAGATATTTAAACGCAACAGAATAATATACTAGAATCAAAAGTAATCAAAGAAGTAAAAGCAGTGGACAATGATTTTTATAGTGGTTGGGCGATGTGCTTAGTTCACTCTTCAGTTACATTCCTGTCACAAGGTTGATTTTACGAGGCCAACTCCTCTTACACCCATTCTTATCGATACACGTAGACCGACTCAATGCAATGGCACACCTAGTTCAGACTGGTTGTACTAATTGTGTCTTCCAGCTAGTACCCGCTGACTATTGCAAGACATACACAGGAATAATGGACTGAGAGTATCAGTCTGAAATCACACACAAAAATAGAGAATGAACTCCTAACTGAATCACAGTGGAGGGCTCTCTCTCTCATTAGGTAGGTATGTGGTGTGTGTGGCTCCCTTCAAAAGAGTTTACAAGTGAAGGCTTAATAAAACTCAAAAACTGTAAACTGCTGCAAGTGATGAAGTCCAGAGGTAGAAACTCAACAGTGCTTTGCACTGTACTCAACGGAGTAAGCTTATTTGAGATTCTTTTGTTTTGTCTCCCATTGTCTTTTAAATCAAGCTTTAGCGTTTCATCACTTTGAAAATCTTACAATCAAAATATTCAGCAATTGCAAGCCGATTTGATCATGAAATAAGTCTTTCAATAGTAGTAGTCAATCTTTTTCCCTATTAAGATTCAACGGCTATGAATCCAAAAAATATATATAGCAAGATATCTCGAATCAATGACTGATTAGTAAATCAAGGATTCTTCCCAAAAAGGCATACAGTATTCCTGAGAAGTCATAGGGAGAAATACAATCAGACTGTTGCGTAATATGGTCATGAATCTGTTGGATTGCTTGTTGGCTTTCTTACCGGATTTCTTGCTAGCCTTCTAAAAGGACTGCTGAACATGAGGCTGGATGGACTTTCGGATGGTACGGACATGCTCAGTCTTGAGATACCGTATCTCATCTCCCTTTCATTTCTTAGATAAACTCTTTCAACGTAACTTTTCATGTTATCACATATTTGATAAAGGAATCATCACATCGGAACATTAGAGTTAAGGAATTTCAATATATAGTGCATTCATAGGCTGGCATAATCCAATATCAATACATTCATTTTGACTAACCAAACCAAATATCATTAAAAACATGTTTACCTTTTAATCTCCTCATTTTTTATGATGTCACACCAAGACATGCAAAAATGAATGTTTCAAGTATGTGATAGTTTTAAGAGAATGCATTGTTAGTCTAAAGGGATTCGATAAGAGATTTACCCAACATTCATGAAAGCAATAAGTTATAACATCCCACATAATAGGCAAAAAGAGAAATGTAAGTCATGTTCCACATAATAGTCGAAAAGTGAAAATGTAGGTAGTCGAAAAGTGAAATGTAAGCCTTGGATAGATCTCACTTCATTACATGCCTTTTCTCCTCGGTGACATGGTCAAAAAGGAATTAGAACGTAGGGTTAGGCCGGTAGAGAGGCAGGGCTAGTGGGTGGTTGGTGGGAGGAGAGAAAACCAAGAAGAGAATCAAGCTTGTCATCCATGCGGTTTAAAGTTTGATTGATTTCATGAAACTGCCCTTGAATAGCTTAATACTTAGTCTAAGAGGTAAGGGTAAACTGAGTGAATTGAGCTGCCAGTTGTTGGAAGTGATGCTGAGTAGCAAACTAACCTTCCAAGGCTACTTGTCGGTAGTAAAGTTCATCAAGGGTATGGATGGAGGTGGTAGGGCTATGGAAGTGCCCAAAACCTAAAGGGGATGTCTCTCCCATGGATGGTGCACTGGGCGGTGCATCGGGAGCAAGAGTTGTGGGAATGGGAGTAGGAACATGAGCGGGGGACGTTTCGATTTAGGCATGGTGAGTCTAGAGACGCGAAAGACTAGGTGGAAGATAGAGTTTGGTAGGGAAGTGGTGGATGATGGAAGATTGAAGCTGGAGGGGTTGAGGTTAGGAAGGCACAGAGTGAGAGAGAAGAAACATGTTGAAGAGGGAGAGAAGAAATGAAGCAGAAAATACCTAGACTTAGGTTTAATAGATGCAAAATGTTGCGTGAGCCGGTCGGCTATTCGGTTTCCTTTCTAGTCACCTAGAAAGCCGAACCAAAAAATTTCTGAAACTGCAAAAAATAGGAATATAGCCTGATGCTTTATGAGCCCAGCATAAAACATGATTTTGTAATTCCAAAATCTCAGAGTTTTTGTGGTGAATTAAAAGCAAGTAGGTGAGACAAAGTATCCATGACGGTAGGTAAATCAATTACTTACTGACTAGGAATTTCGCCAATTTCTAATTCGTGGTGTAGCTTGGTGAATTGGTCTTCGCCTAAGGGTTTAGTGAACAAATCTTCCAATTGATCGTTAGTACGAACATATTCCAATTTAACTATATTATTTGATACTGTTCTCGAAGAAAATGGTGTCGTATATCAATATGCTTAGTTCTAGAGTGCATGACCGGGTTTTTTGAAATATTGATTGCGCTTGTGTTGTCACAGAGTATTGGAACTGTATCAATATCCTCCCCATAGTCTGCCAACACTTGCTTCATCCAAATGATTTGAGTGCATGAGCTTCCGCAACAATGTATTCGGCTTCAACTATGGATAAGGAAATGGAATTTTGTTTCTTGCTCATCCATGCCACGAGACAATTTCCCAAAAGAAAACAGTTATCACTAGTGTTTTTTTTATCTGTCTTGCTTCTTGCGAAATCAGCGTTAGTATAGACAACAAGCTTAAAAGATGTATCTCTAGGAAACCATAACCCTAAATTTGGTGTTCCTTCTAAATAGTTCAGAATATTCTTTATTGCTTGTAGATGTGATTCTTGAGGATTAGCCTGGAATCTAGCACATATTCCTACACTCAGGAGAATATTTAGTTTGCTAGCAGTGAGATATAATTGGCCGTCGATCATACCTCGATAGATGTTTTGATCAACATCCTTATCAAATTCGTTTTTTTCAAGTTTCATGGCTTGTTCCATGGGAGTTTTCTTTTCCTTGCACTTCGTCATTCCATATTTCTTGAGAAGCTCCTTAGTACATTTGCTTTAATTGACAAAAATGCCTTAAGTCATTTGTTGATTTGAAGACCTAGAAAGGACTTCAGTTCTCCAATCATGCTCATTTCGAACTCATCCTGCATCATCTTAGGAAGGTCTTTGCAAAGTTTATTGTCAGTAAACCCAAAGATGATGTCATCTAAATATATTTGGACTAGTAGGATATTTTTCTTGTTTTTCTTAATGAATAAAGTAGTGTCGACATGTCCGCATGAAAAGCCATTTTGAGTAAGGTATTCACTTAGTCGTTCATACCAAGCCCTAGGTGCTTGCTTTAGACCATACAAAGCTTTTGATAATTTGTAAACATGGTAGGGTAGTCAGCGTCAATAAAGCTAGGTGGTTGTTCAGCATACACCTCTTCATTCATGTATCCATTAAGAAATGCACTTTTTACATCCATTTGGTAAAGCATGGCATTTTTATAACAAGCATACACGAATAGCATACAAATGGATTCTAACCGAGTGACTAGTGCAAAAGTCTCTTCATAGTCTATTCTCTCTTCTTGATTATAACCTTGAACTACTAACCTAGTTTTGTTTTTGGTGATAGTCCATTTATCATCTCGTTTGTTTTTGAAGACCCGTTTAGTTCTGACGATAGGATGATTTGTAGGTCGAGGGACTAAGTCCCAAACTTTATTATGTTCAAACTGGTTTGGCTCTTCTTGTATAGCAAGCATCCACGACTCATCCTGTTCTACTTCATCAAAATTTTTAGGAAGACCAATTGTGAGCAAACATTTGCTTGTGATTGAGTAGTTATCCTAGATTTGGGATCCCTAATTATTTGGTCACTAGGGTGATCCATCATGACCTTGGGTTGTTTTTCTTGTTCTTCAATTATCTCATGTGAGACTAAAGGAAACATCGCATCATCATTGTCATGTAAGTTATGCACAGTAGGAGTAATATCATCAATTTCATCAAAAGTGACATTAGGTGATTCTTCTACAACTAATGTGCGTTTGTTAAACACTATATGCACGACTAGATATGGAATATCTAAGGAATATGCCAATGTTAGAGCGAGAGTCTAATTTTCCTACATTATTATTGGTGTTTAGAATATAATATTTGCATCCAAAGGCTTTAAAGTATGACACATTAGACTTTTTATCATATCATAACTTATATGTTGTCTTATGAATGATAGCTCTAAAAAGAAGATACGGTTACCAATGTAGCAGGTTGCGTTTACTGTTTCGGCTCAGAAATATTTTGAAAGTTTATTTTCTTTGAGCATTGTTTGCCATCTCTTGAAGTGACCTGTTCTTTTTTTCTACTACTCAATTTTATTGTGGAGTCCTTGGAGTTGAGAATTGGTGCGTATTCCATAGTTGTCACAGTACGCCTCTAATTCTAAGTAATCAAACTCCTTTTCATGATCACTCATGATTTTGCTAATCTCGTATCCCTATTCTTTTTGGATTCTAGTAACAATTTTCACAAAAATATTAAATGCTTTATTTTGTAGTAAAGAAGCTCACCCATGTATATCTAGAATAATTGTCTACCATGGTAAGAAAATATTTTTTTCCACCAATACTCGTTGTCCTTATTGGTCCAACCAAGTCCATATGGATTAGTTCTAAAGGCTTTGTGGTAGAGACAACATTAATAGGTTTAAAAGACCTTTTAATTTTTTTTCCTAATTGGCATGCTTCACAAACTCTATCTTTTGAAAAATTGAACTTTGGAATGCCTTTAACAAGATCTTTCCGAGATAGTAATTTTAAGAGTTTCATGTTAGAATGTCCAAGTCTTCTATGCCATAACCAACTTTCACTTTCAAAGCTTGCAAGACATTTTACATTATCTTTTGAAGTATCACTTATGTTAATGATATAAGTGTTGTTTGCATATCTTTCGGTAAAAATAACTTGATTGGTGTTTTTATCTTGAACAACACAGTAATGTATATAAAAAATTAATCGGTTTTCCTTGTCATAAAGTTGGCTTATGTTAAGTAAGTTATGTTTCAAGCCATCAACCAAATAGCCGTCTTTAATGCAAGAAGAATTTGGATTACCAATAATGTCTTTTTCAATGATCTCACCCTTATTATCGTTGCCAAAAGTGATAGTTCCACTCTTGTGTTGGCTAAGGGATGTAAACCTCTCATTTTCACCGGTCATGTGCCGAGAACATCCACTATTTAGATACCACAGAGTTGTGGGTCTTTCTCTATAATCCCATGATTCCTGCAAATAAACATCTTACTTTTGGTACCCATTGCCATTTGGGTCCTTCCTTGTTAACATTCCTTTTAGGACAGTATGTTTGAATATGATCAAGTGTAGAGCAGTAATAGCACCTAGCATTTGAGAAGGACTTTCCGAGTATGAAACAATCTGATAGCATTTTTTTTCTTAAAACATTTGAGCTTGTAGAGGCAACAAAACTAATTCCGGATCGGTTCCCAAAGTTTACTTATTTTTCCATTAACGTGCTTAAGTTCTTAGACCCTTCAAGAAATCTTCCTAATTCATCCTCCTTTTGTTTTAAAGAGGTTTCAAGAGATATGATTCCCTTTTCTAAAGTAGTGACTTCAATTTCTAATGATACAACCTTTTTCCTAAGAGCAATGTTTGTTAAAATAAATTTTTTTGATTCATTATAGAGTTCATTGTAAGCATCTTGTATGTCAATATTATCCAAAACATCATCAGCATTATCAAAATTATCCAAGTCATCATTATTGTCTATGGAAACAATAAAACCAAACTTGCTTACCTTGGAGTCAGAAAAGTCCGACTCAATGTCATCCCATGTTGCTAAAGCTTTTTTTCCTTTTTGCTTTACCCGATAGTTGGCTGTGATATGGCCAAATTTATTGCAGTTGAAACATTTTATTTCTTCTCATTTATTGGTGAATTTTGAGTCCCCTCTTCTTCTTTCTCTACTTCTTCTTACTATTTGTAAGTAGTGCCAATCTCCTCATCATCGTCATCTTCTTATTTCTCTACTTCTCCTTTGAAACTGTCACGCCCTCGATTTCTAGGGTGCCATTAAAGCATACAAAAAAAAAATTTAATTATCAAGGTGCGTTCCCTTGGAATAACTAACCAACATATCCTGTTTTATTACAACTCGTCTCAATATGCATTTGTTATTACATTGAACCTTAAATTAAAAACTTTGCATTAAATTGTACTAGGCCACAATGCCTAACAAAATACTGAACT
>JABCMJ010024764.1:0-11737 GCA_014822125.1 Arbutus unedo | reverse complement strand
TATTTGAATTTCTTCAACCAATATTAATTGGAGTCAATTTTTTATTCACTCTTTAATACTTTTGAACAAACTAAATATATATTCTAAAATTATTTTTTCAACACTTACAACATTGGGAAACTAAAAAATAGGTCATAAATTTGTTTTTGTTTTAAAAAACAGTATTTTTCTATATAAAATCTTATTAAGGTGGCTCTCTTGGAGTTTCTTTTTCTTTTTTATGACAAGATGTCTGGACCAAATTAAATTCAAAGTATATACAAATTGTTAATTAAAAGTGATAATTAATTTAGCGGTGAGACGTGTTTGATTTATTCAAAAATCTTAAATTCGAAACTTCTCAAATACTATTAACTATTATGGATTTAATTCATGTGCCATGCGCGCATAACTTTTTCCTAGTTTTAATTATCCCCTCTTAGCTAGTGAAATTAGTCTTTCAAAATTTGTCCATGCCAACGGGCAATAGAAGAAAAGAATCTCATATTTATTACTTCTCTTTTATGTGAATATAGTACAATGATTGTGATATACCGAGATTTACTAATTTAGCATGCTTTTCATTTCAAAACTTCCTTCATTTTTCAGGTCTAAGTCTTCGGATTGGAAAAAAAATAAAAAAGAAATCTAGCATTCGGATTTATATATGCATTTATATTTACAATGACCATTAAAAAAATGAAAATAAAAAATTTATGTGATGATAAATCGTAGGACAAATATTATCAATTACAAAAAATAAAATATTGGTGCGAATAAAAGTTGAATTAGTTAATTTTTTTAAAAATTACATATTATTATTATTTGTTATTACTTATTTTAATTTTATTTTTAATTATTTATTTTTTAAAAATACAATGTGAAACAGTAAAGGGTTGGTATTTTTGTATTTTGGAGTGAAAAAGAGTGATATTTTTATAATTTAGAGATAGAAGAAAAAGGAAGGGGAGGAGGGGAACATCTTTAAAATTCCAGGAAATATGACATTTGGTTAGGGGTGTGAATTTCATTTCAGGAGGGTGAAAAATAATTTTTGTGAAATTTTTTGAATAGGGACAAAAATGAATTGAAAAAAGAAAAGTTAAGCCATAGCATGACTTTCAAGTTTCAATTGCCTGTGCGCGAAACATTCCCATCGCCTTCACCGGCAGTGCTACTTCTGCACATCTTCCCTCTCCATCCCTAACCTCATCCTCTCTCTACAAACTTCCCACTTCAGTACACATTCTCCACAAACATCAGTATGGGAGGCAACAAGCGCAAACGAGGTCGAAAGCCCAAAAACAGAGTCGCCGAAACCCTAGATTTCCCAGCCACCACCACGGCAACCACCACCTCCTCCTCCCCCGCCATCGACGACGTGGTCTTCTCTGTCAGCAACGTAGAACTCATCGACGACCCCTCCACCAAGCGTCGCCGAGGCCGCCCCCGTAAACTCCCCGATCACGCCGAGAAGCCTGAAAAAACCCTAATTTCCTGCAATGGTACTACTTCCGGAGGGCCCCATAATGTATCGGTGGACGGCGTGGTGGCGATGGCAAGGGCTGTGCCGTCGATGGATGCCGTTGTGAAGGTCTTTTGCACCCACACGGAGCCCAATTTCTCACTGCCGTGGCAGAGGAAGAGGCAGTATAGTTCGAGTAGTAGTGGGTTTGTTATTGGTGGCAGGAGGGTGTTAACAAACGCGCATTCGGTGGAGCATTACACGCAGGTGAAATTGAAGAAGCGGGGGTCTGATACTAAGTACGTGGCCACTGTACTTGCGATTGGGACGGAATGCGATATTGGTGAGAATATTACTACCGTGTATTTGCAAGTGTTTGAGCTTTGTGTTCATTTACTGGTACTTTTTCTTATCGTTCATTATCATTATCACGACAGAATGTCTCTAGTAGCATTTGTTTTCAGTTGTTCACGATGTTATATGTTGTTATACCCATTATGTTTGCTATAAATTATAACCTTTCTAATGCATTATCTATGTTTCATGACCTCTGGTAATTTTGTCCTAGGCGGGTACATAGACAAATGTTGTACTCATCTTTAGGAAATGTAAACCAATGGCAAAATATTCAATTTTCTTAATATGATTTTCAGCTAATTTCGCCTTGAGTATTGAAAATGGCATTCAGAACATGTTGAAGTTTGTGTGTAGTTACCATAAACTCGAATTTCTATGTAGGTTGTTGAGTGAAGGTCCTGGTACTCTGTAGGAGACATATCCCATACCTTCACCAGGGAGACATATGTTGTTTGTGTATAATATACTGTATTCTTACAGTACTCAATACCCTCTCCTAAATAATACATACCGTTGATACATGTAAAAAAGTTCATGTAACATTAGTATATACATTGGCTATAGTACATTTTCTGTGTTCTTACTCAAGGACTAAGGATGATTGATTTTGGAATGTTGGACTACTTGGTCATGTGGTCTTCACTTCACTTCAGTTGCAGTTATGTGGTTGATAACATTTTTAACTACCGCAAATTATGATGAGGCACTTCTTTGTTGAATTAAATTATGGTTTATGTGATCTTGCAGCCTTGCTTACAGTAGAGAGCGCCGAGTTCTGGGAAGGGGTGTCACCTGTACAGTTTGGGGATTTGCCTGCACTGCAAGATGCGGTGACAGTTGTTGGGTACCCAATTGGAGGAGACACAATTTCTGTAACAAGCGGTGTTGTTTCACGGATAGAGATTCTATCCTATGTTCATGGGTCCACTGAGCTTCTAGGGTTGCAGGTTTGGACATGTTTTTCCATTTTATTTGTGTTTTTAGCTATCCCACCATCCAATATCTTTATCTCTTGACACGGCTCATGCGCAGATAGATGCTGCTATAAACTCTGGAAATTCTGGTGGACCTGCCTTCAATGACAAGGGAAATTGTGTTGGTATTGCCTTTCAGTCCCTTAAACATGAAGATGCGGAGAATATAGGTTATGTGATACCGACTCCAGTTATCATGCACTTCATTCGGGATTATGAGAAAAATGGAGCATATACAGGTATGTACTACATAGGCCACAGGCTTTCTGTAATCCTTTAGTGTCTTCGAATATTCTTTAGTACAATTATAAAACACATTTAAATCATGTAGCAATCAGTAACTCAACTCGACCTGCTAATTGGCATACATAGCACTCTTATTTTCAAACAAACAGTAGTTAACTCTTTTGCTAATACTAGAAATAAGTTTCCTCTATACATAGTTCTTTCCTCGTGGGTGAATGCATGCATTTTCTTTGTAAGAGCTAATGCATAGCTGTAGAAGGATCAGTGAAAGAAAGAGAAGTATTAACTTACGATTTTGACGGAATTGACTCCCATTAGAAAGTGATTGTTAAGTTACGAAGTGGGAGGAAGTGTACGAACGGGACAGCAACAATGCTAACACTATCTAGTTTCAGCTTTTTCATTGGGCTTGTGGCGTCTCCAGTATATATAACTGGTCCACATGTCAGACAATTATGTGTTATGCAGTAATAATAGGGTTTTCTTTCATTTTCTAATTTCATTAGGATAGATGCATGGAACCAAAGAATTTGGTGTTTATGCATATATTTGAATACAATTAGTAGTTTTGAGTGTGCAAAGGAAGAGCTTAATTTGATCTTTTCTATTTTGTGGCTATAAAATTTGGGTTATTACATTTTCCTTCGTGATTATCAAGATTCTTCATAGCTAGTGGGTAACGGATAAAGAAAGGAATTAGGCTTGAAAGTTCCATTTTGTTTGATCTGGAATTTATCTGGAGATGGGAGCTGGTGATCATTGATGGCAGAGAGACTTTGTATAGGTTAAATGTACCTCCCACCTCCACCCCCCTCTTTTATGTAGTTGGTAATGGTGGTTCTGAATGCCCACTTCTTCGTTACTTTTCTACACAAAGTTGTACAGTGAGGAACTGCCTTTTTCTTATGTTTTCTCTTTTGTATACGGAGGGGGATTCCATATTGCAGATATCTTATTAGGTTTTTTTAACTTTTCAAGATGTATTTTGGTAATGAGATTTGATGGAATATAACCTTAATGGAGCAGAAGTGGAATAGTAGTTAACAGACTTCTTACAGATAATCTATATACCATGTAGTTGAAGTACATAGTAGGGATGGCAATTTACCCACTTCGCCTGATACCCACCACCTCCCTGCCCCAATTGGTGCAGTTTTGCAATACTGTTTGAGTGTTCGGGTTGGGTTTGGGGAGGAAATAGTATATATTTATGGGTTTTGGTTTTGGGCAAGTATTCAAATTAAAAGGAAGGAATTGGTGGGGCGGTCTGCTCGACAAAAGGGCCACCCCATTACCCGCACCGAACCGGTCCAGAATGAATTTATTAAAATTTATAATTTTACTCCTAATAATTATTATTGTATAAGCATAATTTTGAATTACTTTGTAGTTTGTAATGATACGTACTTTTTTATACTATATTTTAATCATATTCTAGTGAGAGTTGATACATTAGTCCTTAATATAAGTATTTTAACTTTTTTAAAGAGGATTTGTTGACACTGATTGTTATAGTTACTTGGTTTTTAATCATAATTCTATGGAAGGATGATACCCGAATCATTGTGAATTTATTTGAACGATGATTCAATGATCCATTTGATGAGTTGTTAGTGGTTTTAATTGTTTGTGTAAATGGGAAGGAAACACCTCCAATGGTGATATTGTATTTTCTATGAATTTGTACAGATTGATTTTTCTTACTTGTATTTTTTTTACTCTATAGAGAAAAACTAATTGAAAACAGCTTTTGGGTATGGGGCGGGAAAACCCATTCCCGATCTGGTCCAGGGATGGGGGCCAAAATCATTCTGGTTGGAGATCGGAGTGGGGATGGGAAATGAACATATTCGGGGACAGGGATGCCGGACGGGATGAGTGAAACCTGCCCCATTGCCATCCCTAATATGTATGTGTGTAAATAGCCACGTTTAGTAGCAGAATACTTGACATGGGGCCCTTTTTTTGTCACTGCATGTTTCATGTTTGCTTCTTGATTTTTATAGGTTGTAGTGTTGTCGACGGGCATACGGTCTTTCTTTCATGCATCACCTTTATGTTTGAGTCGCAACTGTATATTCTTTTTTCAGTTTGAAGCGTGTAAAAGTAGCTCCTCTCTCTCTCTCTCTCTCTCCCCCTCTCTCTCCCCCTCTCTCTTTCTTTGAGTACTCATTTTGCCCTTCTCCCCTCTTCACTCTTTCCTCTCTCCTTAATCACCAAATAGATGGTGGCTCTTTTGTCATTATTAGTGTCATTTGCTAGGTTTTCCAATACTTAGCGTTGAGTGGCAGAAGATGGAAAATCCTGATATGCGAATGGCAATGGGGATGAAGCCTGATCAAAAGGGTGTACGTATTAGAAGAATTGATCCCACTTCTCCGGAATCTGAGGTCCTGAAGCCATCTGATGTTATACTAAGCTTTGATGGGGTTGATATTGCAAATGATGGAACAGGTAATGGGGGAGTATTAAACTATCCTTAATTGTTGATCTCATTTGTCTTGTTTGTTTGATGCACAGGTTCAGGAGACTTGAATGTGAGTCTCTCCTCAGCTGGGATGTCCCTAGGGAATGATCTCCTTTGTCGTTTTCTATTCTCTGTCTCTGTTAAAAGCATGTTACCAATGCCATGACTGCGATGGTGTTAATGATAGTGATGGAAAACTTGGTTAGCTGTTGTGTTGCCTTACCAGAGTTAGAAATTACAATTGATACGTATTGTTGTACAATATTGCATAGCTCAATACTTATAACAGCTTCTTTAAATGTCTACTCTTCAACTGGCCTTGGATTATAATACTAGGTTGGGTGGTTGCTACCTAATCTAGTACACACTTCTTGATAATTTAGTGTTTTTTATACTTGAATCTCCTTTTCTCCACTTTTTAGTTGTTGTAACTTTCTTAAACCTTGGTATTGATTAGCGTTCAAATTTGCTGTAACACTTTAACTATGCAGTACGCACTTCTCTTACAAAACCCTCTCATAGTCGTACATCCTGGAAAGAAACCAATACCATGTTTGGTATCATAATTTGGCTTCTAAACTAGGATATAGTAATTGGAGGACAGATACTATATTTTTTTTGTTATTATCTGGAAGGGTTTCTTCCTTTCTCTCATACGTGCTATACTGCTGTTGGCGTTTGTTGTTTTCTTCTGTATAATTTGTCACTTAGATAAAATTGATCTGAAAGTTATGGTTGTTCGCAGTTTTCCTTGGTATATTTGTTCCACATTAGTTTTGGCTGTTTGTTCAGATCGAATTGAAGTGAAATTTATGGTCATGCTTTAAGAGAGCTTAATATGCATCTAGCAATACTGTATATAATCTATCTTTCCTATTTTGGATAACATGCAACTGAATGTTGGAAGAAAAAACAATTGAGAAAATAAGTGTAGCTAAAATAAGAATGTTAAGATTGATGAGGGGTGTTACATGGAAATAAAAATGAAAAATGATTCCATTAGGAAGAAGTGGCACCAACTGAAGAAAATATAGGCGAAAGGTGTTTAGATGTTTTGGATAGTTACATAGTACACCGCTTAATGTGCTTGTGAGGGAAAATTAGTTCACCACGGAGATGATGGTATAAGAAAAAGAAGAGGGCCAAGTAGAACCTGGATTGGGACAACTAGAAATGACATGATTACCTCAAACTTAGTTGAGAATATGGCTTTGGATAGTATCAATTGAATTGAACTTGTTCTAGTCGACTTTAATTAAGTGGGGAAAGGCTTGTTGAAATGACTTTATTTGACTGTAATGTAATTGTTATAACTTTCTCTATGAGATGCGACTATTGCATTGCAATACTTTGGAGTTATATTTCTATCACTGGAAAGTATATCTATTAACGTGAATTGTGGTGAGTAATACTTAGTTACGGACATGATGTTTTTTATGTGGTGGTGCGTTACATGATTGTGTTACTTTACAAGGAAAAGGTTCTTGTTACCACCTATGTGTCTGCTTTTTTTCTGATCTAACCTTGAAAATGAAGATGGTAAGATCCACGATAATTCTCTGCTCCATCATAATGTTGGATTAACTATGTTTCTTTTGATTTTTCAGTTCCTTTTAGACATGGTGAGCGCATCGGTTTTAGTTATCTTGTGACACAAAAGTATACTGGAGATGTTGCAGCAATTAAAGTTCTTCGCAGCTCTGAAACTCTCAGATTTAATGTCAAACTAAGGAGTCACAAAAGGCTCATTCCAGCGCACAACAAGGGAAGACCTCCCTCTTATTACATTGTGGCAGGACTTGTTTTTACGACCGTTTCCGTTCCATATCTGCGTTCCGAGGTAACCATTTAACTTTCAAATCTTGTGTTTGTTAAGCTTATTTATTAAAGGAGCCAAGCCTGAGCAGGGCTTAGCATGGCTTGTCTGGCATGTGGGCATGACATGGTGGCAAGGATTAATCCCTGTTAATTTGCTTGTATCTTGTTTCCTCAGCCACTCACACCTATTATCTGTTTTATATTGTGTGTTTGAGACTGTGCATGATGTCTTGCGTGAGATCTGACGAAAGCCAGACAAGTTAAAATAATGATCTATTTGGTATCGTTTTCTTTTTCTACTTTTGTTTTCATTGACATATGAAAACTTATTTGGTGAACTATTTTCGAGAACTGTTTTTTGAGAATGACCTACTTTTTATGAAACAGTAACATGTTGACAAAAATAAGGAAACTGTTTTTGCGCCACAATGGAAACGAGACAATGAGTGTTTCATACTTCTCCGTATCTATGTATCCCAGGAATATAAACTATGTATCCCAGGAATATAAAAAGCAAAAACAAGCAATACCACTCATTGTCTATTGTCTATGTATGAACATGTTATTGCTTGTTTATGCAAAGACAATGAGTGTTTCATACTTCCTGGAATATAAACTATGTATCCCAGGAAGGACGCATAAACATGTTATAACTTGAGAGGATCTAGCTTTGTCTTATGTGCAGAAGATTTTCGACCTTGATGTGGACCATTCATAACATTTTCAGTTAGGAATCCACGTTCAACTCTAAAACTTCATTGTAAATTGAAGTTAACTTTTCCAAATCCTGTTTTGGATCACCTAAGCTCGTGAATTGATCAGCAACAAAGGTCTTTAGTCCTCCTCGTGGTAAAATTCCGAAATCAGAATGTTTGGAATCTGCTGGGGCTTTAGGTCACTTTGTAATTCTGAAGAGGCTCATTAGATTTCCGTCTATGCTCTTGATAAATTACTCATATCTTCCGTGATGACGAATTTCCATATATTTCTGGTAGCCGGGCTTGTGCCTTGGGTATTATGGATGCCAACCTATGAAAAACAGTAGGGGAGCAAAGGAGATTTTGAAATGATGTTCAACATATCAATATCAGGGATCTTAAAGTAGTAACATGGCATAAGATGCTTTAAACCTTTGATACTATGATATGTATTTCGCTAAGGTTTTGGTTCTAGATGCATTCATATTTCTCATCTTATGATAAAACGTAAATATAAAACTTGCATGGATTTCAAGAGAAATTCATCTGATTGCCTTCCAGTTGCTAAGGAAATACAAGCAGTTTTTTCCCTGTTTAGTTTGGAAGGTTTGTCACTGTAAAACATTCTCTCAACTTGTATGGCGTCTTGTTGTCAGTATGGTAAAGAATATGAATTTGAAGCTCCAGTCAAGCTGCTGGACAAACTCTTGCATGAAATGCCCCAATCACCAGATGAACAGCTTGTTGTGGTTTCTCAGGTTTTTCATCTTGCTTTTTACACTCATGTCTCTCTGATATTATTACCCAAGAGTGTACGTATTAGCATTGACATTTTTCGTCCAATTTAAAAAGGTTCTTGTTGCTGACATCAATATTGGATATGAGGAGATTGTCAACACTCAGGTCAGGAATTGCTAATGGATTTAAAATGAAAAATTTCATGATGCGTGGAATGATGCTGCATCTGTTTATTTTGCATGTGTTTGTAGGTTCTTGCTTTTAATGGCAAGCCCGTTAAGAATCTGAAGAGTTTAGCTAGCATGGTGGAGGGCTGCGAAGATGAGTTTCTGAAATTTGATTTGGAATACCAACAGGTACCTCAGCCTCGCTTTCTGTTCACACATGCATTAAGGCCGTATCTTGATCAAAGAAACCAAATTCCAATTCTGTTTGCACATGCATTGAGATGGTCGAAATGTTTCTGTTTCCTATAGAACCAAAATGAAACATAGGAGAATCCAAATTTCCACTCTTATAATTGAATGCACCGAAACGCCGGGAACCCCCATGAGACATTGAGTTGTTTCAATGCGTACAACAGAATTCAACATTGACGATTGTGTCGAGTTCCGAATTCATTTGACATTTCTCTCTTGTTCATTCTGACTTCAACAATATGCCCAAACAAATTTTTGATTCTTGGTGTTGATTGCCATGCCTGGCTTTACCAGTATACGATTTTTTCATGCAGATAGTGGTCCTTCGAACAAAGACAGCCAAAGCAGCAACACTAGACATCCTCACAACACATTGTATACCTTCTGCCACATCTGATGATCTCAAGTCGTGAGGCCAGTTGAGGTGACTATATGGTAAATTTTCCACCTCGGCCTCCCAATCACCCAGATTTTAATTTTTGTAAACGTTGAAAGCTCATATCGGTATACTAGGCATTACAAATCATATAAATCTTCATGACAGTTTAGTGCTGAGGAGTGCATGTCAGTTAACAATTTTGTTGGTAGATTGTCTAGCAATGAGGTGTTGGGAGTGTGAAGTACATCTAGAAATGCTTGATGGTTACTACTTTGAAGGAGCATAGGGAAGGGTGGAAGATCGAAAGCTATTGTATTTGTTTCTTCAACTTCTGAATTTTGCTTTCTGATTTTCTGCATCCACTCTTTGTTTTGGCTCTTTGGAGGAGAGATTTTTGGCTCATGGCTCAGTAGTAATCGATGCTCAATAAATTTAATGGTGTGATATTATCGGAATTGGTAGAATTTTCATTGCCCAGTTGCTTGTCATGTTCATCCGAAAGTGAATGAAAAACAGGCAGGGCCTGTATCTGAGTTAAGACAATTGTCCTGAAAATCTAGTGCTTTGCAAAGATAGGGGTGCAGATCCTTCAAAATTGAGCCCCAAACTGTTTAGTGGTTGTTTTAAGAATAAAAAACCTTTATTATTTGTCGAAAATAGTATTATTTTCAAACTTTTTTTTATTGGAAATGATTTTTGAGAAATTAAAACATCTTATCTAAAGCTTTGGAGCAGTTCTATATTACTTTATCCATAATAGTCAGTATGTATATTTTGCTTTGAACAGATATAGGCAATATTGATAATATTGTCACCCATTAATTTTTTTTTTTATGCAAGTACGGGATCAGCTGAGCTCCTGATATGATTTTTGTACCATAAAACAAGAGTCCATATTTGAGTTGAGTTTTTTCATTTTCTCCGTTCTGTTCTGTTTCTTCCTCGAAAAAACAATGGCAGGACAGGAGGAAGGGTAATTGGACCCAGAAACTGAAGCCCCTGCAAGGGGTGCAAACGTTTCAGTAATCTCATTTTTGCTACTTATATTTGTTAAATACTGGTAATTATTAAATATTTGCGACAAATGATGTTGCTGCAGATTTAACAGGTGAAATAAGATGATTTTTATTACGTGAATGAGAGATAAAGGGTCCGCCATATTGTACGTGTTGTCGTTTTTCATGTGCCGAAAAATGTCACGTGGTTTAGTATTGCCATGAGCCTTGTACTAATAACTCAAAAGTCATGACTCACAACGAGTCACTTTTGTGGAGTTTATTAATCAGTAGTCTTGTAGCTTTATAGCTTTTACTTGAAGATTTTTTCATAGTTATATATTTATGTAGGGTCATACAATTAGTAATGAACCTCGCCGAATGTATAGTGTTTGTAACTGGGTAAAAACACCTTTCCCATGAAACGTCCTTTTCTAGTCTTGGCAAGACACTTTCATTATTGAGTCTGAATCTAACTATAATAAATTACAGAGTACCTCGGTATTTCTCATTTTATGGTACTCCCTCATTCAATTTGAGTCTTTTCCTATCTCTTAAATTCCTTCTAGGAGATGGATTGAACTTTTTAACAGTTGACTCGCGACAAGATAAGTTTTTTCCAGACTTTCAAAGGTTACTTCATAGTTAGAGTTTAACTCAACCGTTAACTCCTCGTTGTTAGTTGACACGGGCTAGAACTTCTCATCTCTATCTAAACGTCTTGAATTATTCTAGTGTGGAATTTATCCTCACTTTGTTAAAATTTAGGCACAACTATTTAACAACCTCCGCAGATACAATTCTTTGCTCAGCAATATGCCAGTGCACAAAAGCATTAAACTGCTGAGTTGGTTTCTCGCTTATTTGCTTGGTAAAATTCTAATTAGGTAAATTAATTTTTCTCTCATTCAATTGCCTCCAGTTTTGGCTGCTCTTTACCGATGAGGTGGAGTAGGCAAAGTTGGATCTTTATTTTGTTCTGCATTCATTGGTTGGATACACTTGCTCAGACGAATATTCTCTATTTGATTTGTTTAAAGTCCTACAATTACATTAAATGCGATGCGAGGCAATGTGCATGGCAGCTTTTCGGTAAATGATCGTGTCGTTTCCGTATAAAAAATAATTAATAGAATGTAATAATTACTACTAGGCCTTGGAATAGTGATAAACACTACGAGTATCGTCCTCACGGATTAAAA
>JABCMJ010024763.1:0-10402 GCA_014822125.1 Arbutus unedo | reverse complement strand
AAGAAAAAGGAGACATTAACCTCCAAAGTTAAAAGTAATTAGCTAAACAAGAAAAGAAAAAGAAGGGTTGACCTCCACGATTAGTAATTAGATTTTTTTTCTTTTTTATATATATTTGTGTTTTTTTCCACAACAAGCGTTGCAATAAATAAACGTTAGTCACAATAATAGCAGCGTGTCAGTTGTCCAATAACAGTAAAAAAAAAAAACCCTAGGGATTGTAACACCATCTTAGATAAATTACAAAAAGAAAAAGAAATTTGAGTGATTGTACCACCACCTCAATTAAATAACAAATAACAATAATAATGCCAAAAAGTAAAAAAAAAATAGAAATAGGGAATTGAACCACCTATTTAGGAACACCTAATGGTCCCTTCTTTGCTTTCGTTACACCACAAGTTTACCAAGATAGGTAGATTAATAATTTCTGCTTAGAAGATCTGCAATCGGTTTTCTCTTATTAATTATTTCTTTTATTTCTCAAAATAAGGTACTCACATATAGTAATCCTCTTTGTGCAAATCTTGTTTTAAGTTTAAAAAAAAAAAATCAACGCATATCTATATTAAGTTGTGAATACATAGTTCAAAAAACGATATGGAAAACAGTCGAATAATTTGTGAATACCCGCAATTGCTATTGACTATATTTTCATATGAGAATATGGACAAAAAGAAAGGAAAAGAAAATTCTGCACTTTCTTTTGGCTTACCTTGTAAATTCCCCGGCAACGACACCAAAAACTTGACCGACCAGTAAAAGAGCGTTATTGAGGCATCGGTCTAAGTCAACATTTAATAATTTATAAAAACTGGACTTTTTCTTGAGTGTAAAAACAGAATATAGCGAAGAGTCCGGAGTATCGATCCACGAGAACCACAGGAACTAAAATATAAACTTGCAAAACTTAAGATAGCGTTTCAACGCCAACCTCTTGGTTTGGGAGATGGTTTTTATGCTAAAAACTGAAAATAAAAATGACTAACGAGCGATTTTAAACTTAGACTAAAAATAGACTTGATCTTCAAAATCGACTTATCCTAAACTTTCATTAGCTAATATTTTCATTTTTTATAACTCAATCTATTTTCTCGTAAGAGATTCTAAATCGAAAAATGTGTTTCCGGATTGATTCAAGTTCAATAGAAAAAAGTCTAAAATCAGGAGGACATCAATTTAAATATTATATATACCAACTTCTAAGATGACGATACCTAATAAAAAACGTAACACTCTTGTTTTGTTTCTAAAATAAGAAATTTGAATGAATCCATTAACGAGCTCAAAAATCAATTTAGAGAAAATATTTTCTAACTTAAGTCAATGGATAAGTTTCACCCTGAGACTTAGTCTAAAATGGTTTAACTAATCATATTTACAAAATAAAAGACATATATATTTTAGCTACTTCTACCCTTTCTATATCTTGAAAAGACTTCAAAACTAACAAAAAATACAAATAATAAAATTTGGGACAACAACTTTAAATTAGGAATTTACCTTAAAAATGTGCCGGTAAATAATCTTTTGGTTGCCGAAACCCAGAAATGCAACCCCTAAAATGATTAAATAGCTATACTATTAAAAGAAACTAAAAGTAAACAAAAAATTTCTGAAAGTTTGGATCAAACCTTGGAAATATTGAAGAACACAAAAAACAAATGAAGAACAAGTGGAGAAATAAAAACAAAATTTACATTAAAACTTAGAGAACTTTTTTTTGGTACTTTCTATCTTTTTCTCCTCTTACAAACACTCTCTTATATAGGCAAGAGAAAACACTCTATAAAGCCTAAAAAATCTAGCACATTAAATAACAATGTCCAAAATAAATGAAAAGGTGTTACAAAAGTCCACAAAGTAAGTTGTCATTAATAGAAAGTGTTGCCTTTTTTCTTGACCAACTTAGATAGCTTCCATAGCTCTCTAGGAGTAGAATTAGACCCTGATATTTTGCACCCACCTTCATCAATGCATTATATAACATCTTCAATTTGAAGTACTCAATTTCAATAATTAAATTGGGAGAAACACTAATTTTCATGAACAGTGTCAGATTCGGACCAGTTCTGTTCCATTGTATTATTGACCCACTTAATTGCCATTCCAAACTTTGTGTTCTTCATAAGAAATGATCCCAACATCTCAAGGTATCATTCTGTTGATTTGGTGAATTTTGGACTTAAGTTGGTATTTTTTTCGCATTTATTTTTGTCGAGGTAAATTCTAAAAAATCTGTCAAACTCCTAGACTTTTTTAATACTGAAAACCTGCAATGACAAATACAACCTTTTTCATGCAATATCAATTGTAAATATGGATTTATACATGCACGTATACTATTTTTGACATATTAAACTATATACACATGTAATTATATAGACTCATCAGTGCCCTTCAGATACTTGGACAAAAACACTAGTTGAAAGCTCCGTATTTTGGGGAAGAGGATAAGTTCTGGGACCAATCTTTGGCTTTTGACGAATTAGGGAAGGAGCTGGGAATCTGACATTTGGATGCGCTGAAGTTTAAGAGAGCATGGAAGGGAGTGTAAGACCAAAGTCCATCTATAGATTTGGCGTGGAGCAGGGGAATTTTCCATTGTCATGTTCGGCTTACAAGTTTCCCATGCAACCTTATCGTGCATTCGAGATTTGGATGATTGAGATTTTTGAGAAGCCCTCCTATGGAGCAATTCTCAAGGGAGCAAGAATTTGCAAGAGTATTTGGAGCACGACTCAGCTTAGTGTTCCTCATGACCAGAGTTGGCTCGAGGTGATACTTTTTCGATGGAGTTCGGACACACATACTTTCATTACGGCCCCTGGGGAGGTAGAGCCAACCCTCGAGGATGTTAGTTGCTTGTTGCAACTCAGTATACTTGGGCACATCGATCCTTCTTCGGAGCCAAACAATGATCAAGCAGAGACAGTTGATGCCCTTAGGGATTCTTTGGGGCATTCGGCTAAGAAGAAAATCAGAAATAGTGGTAAGGGTGGGGTTTACACAAAGAGTGTTTATTTGAGGCATTGTTTTCGAAATGATCCGAAAAATACCTTTGGAGGGTGGATACTTTATTGGTATCGAGATTTGAGTTTCTCGCCCGATTTTGGCACTCGTCACTAAGAGGATAGGGATGGACTTCATGATCCCCACCATCTTGCGGCCTATATTGCCCTTTGGCTAGCATTGCATGTGTTTCCTAGGCCGTCAGAGGGGGCAGTAGATTCTAGTCTATTCCATATTGCCACTATTCTTGCCAGTGGGAAGTCAGAGGCATTGGCTCCTTTATTTCTGGGGACTTTGTTCAGAAGGTTGGATTTGATTTTGCTTGCTGCCCAGCGCTCAAAGGGGAGATTTGATATATGCACCTATGTTCATATTGGATTCCTTGGGATGTTTTTCTATGAGCGATTGACTTTGCTTGCACCACTTCCCAACGAGTTTTTTCACTCTGTGGAGTATCAGTCCGCAAGATGGACTAGCAACCGAGCATATGAGGATGGTTGTTTTAACCAGAAGGTGCATGGTGGTTTGTCCTTGATTATTGATGATGTTTAGGAGTTCACAGCCCGACTGTATGTGGGGGAGGTTGAGGGGATTAGGAATGCTGATTGGTATCCAAGTAGTGATGAGACAGTGATGCTAAATTCTACTGTGATGGTTCGCTCTTTGTTGATGGAAAATTGCATGATTCTTGGTTTGCTGCCATCTTATGTGGACAGGATCTTTTGTGCAATGTCATATAATCCTTTAAGGGTGGCCCGTCAATTCGGCCTAGATCAAGGAGTACCGGGTGGCCCTCCAGTGTTGTGAGAAAGGCGGTTGTTTGGCGTAGGTTTGTATATGATTCGGCTCAGACGGACTTTGACATAGCGGGCACTTCTGTGTTACTTCTAGCTACCTGAAGGGTGGGGCATTATTCTGCAGCTTGGAGATTCTTTTGGAAGAAGAACATGAATTCTTTTCTAGTTTTGTGGGGGAGATGTCGGGGCCCTTCGTGGTGGAGAGCCTAGATCTTAGAAATAAGGGTCTGGACTTGTGTGTTGTGACGTCGTGCTCAAGTTGGGACAAGTGGAGTCGTTTGCGTTACGTCAAGAGGGTGGTGTAGGAGGCGGTGGATAAGTATTGCAAGGGAAGGGTTCGAATAGGAATAATCCCTCAAAACGACAAAAGGTATAAAAAAGATTTCTTTGTTTACATTATTACCCTTTCCTTTGTATATATGTAATGCTACTTGTCTTTGTGCCTTGTGTTGATAGTGTGTTGTGGTCATTTGTAGATGGTGGCGACGGAGGGTATCCATTCGGACGATGGTGCCCAAAGTAATGGGGGTGATAGACTTGTCACTGGATGAGAGGTGGTATCGAATGTTCAACGCCAAGTTGTGGAAGAGTCTTCTCTGCCCCTTGCTCCTCGCCACGGAGTGGGGAAGAAGCTTTCTATGTTAGTGTCGAGACATCAATCATATGAGAGCGAAGTATCGAAGGAGGAGAGAAAGGATGAGGAGAGGGGGGGGGGGGGGGGGGGGGAGGATGGGAGCGACATCAAGGGGCTATCGGTGCGCGAGGTTGTTCAGTGTGAGGTTGCTTCCACCCTTGGCATGCTTAATGGTGTTAAGGAGAGGTCTCCCCCTTTGGTGTGATGACGACTCAAGGGAGTTGCTCCCAAGCCATTGTTCGGCGGGAGAGAGATGGCGATGGGCAGGAGAAAGATGGCGACTACATAGTTGTCCGGCGTAGTTATGACTCCATGTTCTAATGTCGGGTGATGGAAAAGAGGTGATGGTTACTCGGGATATGTTTGGGGGTGTGGTTGAAGGCCATCGTTCAAGGTTGCGGGTCGTTCTATCAAAACGGCAGGCACATTCGCCCGTCTGGGGGAGATGACTTTATTTGTGAGGCACTATGGCTTGTCCACGTTTGGCAGTTTATTAGAGGGTCTTAACGCCATGTTGCCCCTGCTGATGTTGGGGATTTGGAGGATATCTTTGTGGCCGTGAAGTCTTTAATGTTGCATGGTTTGAATGTGGGATGGGTGGGAGAACGTGTGAAATGTTTGGGAACTCTAATTACACGACGACAGTTGCACTTGCAACATGAAGGAGTCCAAGCGATGATTATGGAGCGAAAGGCAAAGATAGGTAGACTAAGGGAGGAGGTAGGTAAACTGGAGGAGGAGGAGGAGGATGAGGGACTAAGAAGTAACCTGGATGAGTGTGATGTTGCCACTTCTAAGGAGTTTGATTTGCAGGGTAGTAAATGTCACTTTGTGATGGCATGCAAGTAGATAGTCTTGTTCATTGGCCTTTGCTACTTCTTTTTTGATATATCGAGGACTTGTACTCATGCTCTTGTTCATGAATAGACATTCTATTTCACTGCATTACTCTTGTTTTATGTGTGATGTTGCCTCTTCTTTTTGTTTTTCCATGTATGGCGAGTTGAATTTGTACGTATGGGTTGCTTTACTCTTTCTTTGTTCTTTAGTCCCTTTGATCTTTGTGAGTGCGTGCGAGGCGATTTTGAGGAGATGAGGCGTGTCACTGAGCGAGGTTGGGTGTTTAAGGCTAGACATACTCTTGCAAAAGAGCTCCTGGGAGATGCGGAGCTCTCTTGTTGGAGAAATACCTAGACATGCCTTTAGGTTTTTTTGGAGGCTCAACATGCAAGGCATGTGAATGGCCAAAGTTGAGGCTCATAACACGTAGCATGTGAATGGCCGAAGTCGAGGCTCATAACGCGAAGCGTGTGAATGGCCAAAGTCGAGGCACATAAAGCAAAGCGTCTGAATGAGCAAGGTCGAGGCTTGGGTGGTTGACATGCCCCTGATTAGGCTAGGCCTGGGACCCCCGTGACACTAAGGCCAACAGTATTGTAAAACAATGACTCTTTTTAGGAGGTGAGTCTATTGAGGATAGAGTTGAGCCCGTAGGCTTACAGGAGGTTTTAGTTTCAAGGCAGAGTGAAGCCTAGGGGCTCATAATTTTTTTTTGTATGAGGAGATAATGTAACAAGAAGGTAGATCCCAACAATGCTTTATTTAATACGGAGGTGTCTTCTTGAAAGTTACTTGGGGGGGGGGGGGGGGGGGGGCCGGGCGAGACATGTTCATGATAATAATTGCCCCAGAGGAGCTTTCATTCATGTTGTTCATTCAGAGGTTACATTAAATAGAGCTTCCGAGTGAACTTCTTAAATTACATACTCACAATAAAACAACATAAAGGAAAGAGAGCGTCGACTCGAGATGGTAGGCCTTCAACCACTTCGAGTTGATAGGACTCATGCGATCCTCAAAGCCTGCTCTTGAGATCCAATAATAGCCATTTTGATTGGCTTCCTTCACCACGAAGGTGCCTTCCGATTTGGCCACAAACTTGGAGGCAGAGATTCCTCTCATGATGTGGGTGCAGCTTTTAAAACCAAGTCTCCCTTAGCGAATTGCATTGGCTTAACCAGGGCATCGTATGCTTGCGCAATTCATCATTGGTAGACCTGAAGGTTGGCTTGAGCCTTGTCCCTTTTTTCATCCAAGGCTTCTAACTCGTTTGGCCTAGAGTCATGGAGGACGTTGCTTCGTAGGGCCATTCGGGCCGATGGCATCGCAATTTCGAGTGGTGGAACCGCCTCGGAGCCGTAGACCAAGGAAAAGGAAGTCATCTGAGTAGGTCATCTCTTGGAGGTGCGATAAGCCCATAATGCCATGGGCAAAGCATGAGCCTAGTCTTTTTGGTGATCCTCCAAAGTTCTACTAAGGATTTTTAGTAGGGTTTTGTTAGTTGCCTCTGCTTGCCCATTCCCCTTGGGGTAGTAAGCTGCAAATTTGTGGTGGTGAAATCGTAGGATGTGAGGAGTTGGCCGACTAGTCGATTGATGAATGGTGTGCTGTTGTCAAAGAGGATGACTTTGGGAATTCCAAATCGACGTATGATGCTCTCGCGAACGAAGTTGGAAATTACAGCTCCAGTTGCCTTCCGAAGTGGGACGGCCTCCACCCATTTAGTGTATAACTCCGTAGCGGTAAGGATCGAAATTTTTCATTGAGAGGGTGGGGTGATTGGGCCGATCAGGTCCATCCCCTAAGTATGGAAGGGCCATGGAGTCCCTATGGCAAGGAGATCAATGGCCGGGGAGTGGATCATGTTGCCATGAAATTGGCACGCCTTGCATCTCCTCACATAGTTTTTGGCATCCCCTCCATGGTAAGCCAATAGCACCCCATATGGAGCAAGTGTTGATAGAGCTTGGTGTTCGATTTTGTGAGCAACTTCTAGGGCTTTTGATGCCTCCACCCCAGACACGCATCTAAGGGGTTGCCCCACAAAACTTCTTCAAAAGAGTTCGTTGTTGTGGACGAAGAATTTGGAGGTGCGCTTATTTACTATTGATGCATATGCCTTGTCAAGAGGTAAGGTGCCATTGGAAAGGAATTCAACGTAGGGTGTTCGCCAGTTGAGGTGGACGCCTATGAAATTACACTTAGCTTTGGATGGAGCTTCATTGCACTTAAGGCATTTGCTTTGCAACTCTGAAGAGTCTTTGGCCATATCAGACCAACAGTATCCTTGACATTAGAGTCTTTTGTAGAGGCTCACCTCTCCTGTCTCGCATGATCATTTATGAACGTCATGAAGTTTGCCTTTGGCCTCCTCCACTCCCACACAACGAGCTAGAAGACTGCCAGAGCCTCTAAAGTATAAAACGCCTTGATAGATGGTGAAGTGCTTCAGGTTTATCATGGATCCTAAGGGGTTCTTGAGCTCATTAATGATGGGGGTCCTCCAATCTTGGACTTCTTGTTCAGGGAAAATGTCGGCCACCAAGCAAGGCACGATTTGCTTTATAATTTTGATTTTGGTCGGCTTAGTTGGAAACTTAACTTTGGAGGTGAGGGTGGCCAAGGCGTCAGGGAAGTGATTCTCTGAGCGAGGGGCATGCTCTATGCAGAGAGTGTCGAACTTGTCAGTTAGTCTTTGCACTATGGTTCGGTAAAAGGCCAAAGGAGGTTCTCTAATGGCACATTCACCATTTGTTTGCCTCATCACAAGCTTAGATTCTCCTTTGATGCAAAGGAGGGCTATGCCACAATTCAGAACAGCCATGAGACCCAAGACAAGGGCCTTGTATTCATCTGCGTTATTAGAGCATAGGAAATGAAGCTCGTAGGAGAGATTGATTTTTGTCTGCTTGGCGATGTCGGGATGACTCCAACTCCGCCAACTTTTCTTGTTGATGAACCGTCAAATCTTAAGCTCCATTCCCCTATCTATACTTATGCCTTTTGAAACTCATCTCCCGAGAGTTCCTCAGGCGGGGGCACATAGTTTCCACTCGGAAAATGAGCTAGAAAATCATCTAGCGCTTGACTTTTGACCGCCAGAGAGGCTTTGCAAACAATCTCATACTCGACTAATGATAATAGCAAACGAGCAACCCTCCCTACGAGGGCTGGCCGAGTGAGTAAGAATCTGATTGGATCACACTTTGTAACAAGGTGGAGCGTATAGGAGATGAGGTAGTGTCGGAGCTTCTGCGAGGCAAATACAAGGGCGTGGCAATGGCGCTCTATTGGGGAGTACCTCGCCTCCGCCGTTTGTATCACCCTACTAATGTAGTATATGGGCCACTCGAATCCATCCATTTCTTGTGCTAGTAGAGCTCCGATGGAACAGGGGGTGGAGGATATGTATAGGAGGAGAGGCCTTCCTAGTTGAGGAGGAGTCATCGTGAGGGGCGAGGTTAAAACTGATTTTATAGCTTGGAATGCCTTATGATGCTCCTCATTTCGAATGAGCATGCCATCCGTTACTATCAAGCTCCGAAAAGGTTGGGTGATGTCCACCATGGCGGGAATAAACCTTCATATGTAAGATGTCCGGCCTAGGAATGTTCAAAGCTCGTCGACGTTAGCAAGGCAGCGTATTTACTGGATAGCAAAATTTTAGCGGGGTCGACATCAACCCCGTGACGGTGGGCCACATATCCAAGGAATTTGTCGGCCGTGACTCCGAATGCGCATTTCAGCGGGTTCATTTATAGTTTATACCCTTTGCATTGTTCAAACACACATTGGAGGTCTTCAAGGTGAGTTTCCTCCTCCTTGGACTTGACCACCAAGTCATCAATGTAGAACTCCAGTGCTTTTTGAAACATGTTATGGAAGATCATGGTCATGGCTCGTTGATACATAGCGCCTGCATTATTCAACCCAAAAGGCATGACGGTGTACAAGAAGTTCCCATTAGGCGTTCGGAAGGAAGTCTTTGGAGCGTCTTCTGGGGCCACCTTAATTTGGTAGTAGCCACTGAACCCATCCATAAATGAGAACATGTGGTGACCTACCGCGGAATGGAGAGGAAACTCATCCTTTGGACAAGACTTGTTCAGATCTCTGAAATCCACGCAAATGAGGATTTGACCATTTTTCTTCATGACCAGAACAATGCTAGAGAGCCAAGACGTGTGTTGGACTAGTTTGATGAATCTAGCCTTGAGGAGCTTGACCACCTTGTCCTTGATCTTTAGTTCCACATCTGGCTTGTAGAATCGGAAGCCTTGTTTAATGGGGCAAGCATGTGGTAGAATATTGTGCCTATGCATGGTGAAGGCTGGATCCAAGCCTGGCATCTCATCGTAGTTCCACGGGAAGATATTTTTGTACTCCCTTGTGAGCTTAATCAGAGCTTGTTTTCTTTCCTCCGAGAGGTCTTTGCAAACAAAAATTGATTTTGGCGGCCTCCCATCAGGAGCGAGGTTGATTTTCTTAGAGCTCTTTTCTTTGTGGTTGAGGTCCATCTTGTAGGCATTCCGAAGCTGGCTTGACCTCTTGAAAGGAGATAGAATCCCTAGAGGGTAAGCTCGGTTCTTCGCTTAAGGAGGTTGGCTTGAGGTCCTTCTTTTTCTTCTTCTTCACTTTGCCTGATCGTTAGTGTGCTAGATTTAACAAGGCACAATATTGGGTGGGGAGTTCTATTGGATCCTCCTGCTTATTGTTAGCCTCATGACATTCGAACAAGGAGCTGGCCACCTCGGGCGAGGAGACCAACCCCGTGCACCTTCATAGACAATAGACCTCCTTGTCGCCGGAGCTAGTGTACTTTGTCACCCTAGGAGGATCATTTGTGGAAGGGGTTTTGGAGCTAGGCAGAGCTATGCTTCTTTATCGTTTCTTGGTATGGCAAAGCTCATAAAGGGGAGATCTTCCTTAGAAATTTTGCTCCACTTGGGAATGGGGATGCCTCTAAGGGGAGTGGGGGCTTCCTCTTCATCCACATCGCTGTAAAATATAGCATCTGCCATATGAGCCTCATCAGGCTTGAAAGGCCTCTGAGATCCAGCGATGGTGACAATCTTGTTCATATATATGTCTTTCATGCATTGGTGATAAGTGGAGGGAA
>JABCMJ010024758.1:0-14225 GCA_014822125.1 Arbutus unedo | reverse complement strand
ATAAACAAAATAAATTAGGCTAGCACAAAATGATTCTCTTTCAAATTCATACTCCAAACACTACTATAGTATAAAAATAAAATGTGTGCGGGAGACAAAAAAATAGTTAAAATAAAATAAAAAAATTAAGCGAACAAATAAATGTACCATACTAAGCAGTGAAGCACCAAATAGTTTAAATTATCAAATTCAAACACAAAATGTCCCCCACCGTCACTTCTACAAAAGAAACGTGAACAACGACGTTAATTTGTTCTTATTTAATATAGTATGTTTTATCAAGTTGTGATTATTTTTATACATCATAATGTATTAAACCCGTGTCATGCACGGCGAATGTATTATACGTTAATGTATATTTAATTTTATCCATATAATAATATAAGAAAATTTGACAATGAATTAGCTGTCATTTCATTAATAGCCTTCAAATTTTAAATGACTCTTCATGGTCTCGCAATACTACATAATTATAGGAAATTTTGGGGTTTTTAAGATTGCCGGGCCTTTGAGAGAAACAATTAGGAATATTGAACACATTTGTTTTGGTGATTTAGAATATCTGGTTCAGTACACATGCACCTCGACTAATTTTCAAAGGACTAACCTCATCTTCATTAGTTGAGCGTCAATTACAATCAAAGCAAATCCCGATATATACTGCCTATAAGAGATTATAGCACTTAAGAAGTTTTGAACATAAACTTAAAGAGGTTTCTCGCTACAAATCCCGATATTTTCTAGTTTTAGTTGGTATTAGAGAGTTGTTTTGGTATCAAGAGTACTAAAATAGAAACAATATATGCAAATACACTGAAACCGTCAAAACATTCATCGTTATGAAGATAAGTCCAAGTCCACATTTGGATACGTTGATTATCTGTGGTAGGCCAGATATGCAAGTTAATGGACCATCAAGTCAGGTACATGATTGACCCATCTATGTTGGGATTGGGCTGAATCAAGACTCGAGAATGAATTAACTTGTGTTGGGCTCAAGGTTTGACAAGGTCATCTAGCGTATCACGAACAATGCTGAGCTACCAGAGTGAGCTGAACCTCCCCCATAGTCGGCATATCATATTGGGTTGAAGATCTCACAACTCGTAGTGTTCAGTTGTACTGCCAAGGACTATATGCTTAGCACGACTGGTTGAAGATGTGCCCCCACATTACGGGTAATTGCTTGGAAAAGCGTAGAGGAGAAGCAGTTACAGGACATGCAAATATGTCTGTGATGTGAGAAACGTGATGGAAGCACCGTGATTTGCGATTCACAGTGCAACATTTACAAGCAGTACTCCCAACAGTCCATTGAGGGTTCTCTCATGTACGCGCATACTCTCACTCAAGCTTTTAAGTTATTTTTGCTCTCTATTCAGAAGCTAACTTAAGCTTTAGAGTGCCCGTCAAAACCTAATTCCTGGCGACACTAATTTAAATTGTATGTTTTGCAACAAATCGAAAGGTGCACAAAGAATTTAGTAGAAAGTATCGACGTGGGATTCTAGACTCCATACTACCACACTGCGAGAGGAGACCAAAAAAAAATTCTTATGCGGCATAACAGTGAAGTTATCAATCAAAAACAGTATGCATAAGAATAACTCTATTAACATATCAAAGTGTACATCATACCTATGTGATATCATTATAAGACAAAATGTAAAAAAAGATCTCATAAATTTTAATATGTGTTCAAATTAGTAAATGCCACATAGAAATGATATATACTCGATGTACAACATAATATGTTAATAACATTGCTCGTATGCATAATATTAACTCTAATATCTCCTCCTGTCTAGTTTTTCTTGACAAAGCCAAAATCGAGGCATGAGGCAGTGAACCTTGAGTTTATTCATACGCTTAAGCATTATTTATTCAAAAAGCTCGTATACCTGAACACATACAGATTCACAACACATATGCACGTCAGGACTACTAATCTCAAAAAATAATATTGCTATTTAAAAAATAGTAAGGATAATATTGTCATTATAAAAAACAACACACATTTATATGACTACTAATTTCAAAAAATAATATTTTGTGAAATTACCTAAGTAGGTGTATTTATTGCACCTTAATATCTGCCCATGGGGTATATGTTAGCGGAACCATAACAAAAAAAAAAGGAAAATAACAAAAAATTTATATTGATGTACCCAAACTTTATGAAATTTTGCAATTGATATGTATATTTATACTTTTTTTTTTGATAACCGAGATATTCAGTCGGTTTTAAAACTAACCAAACTTAATACAAATTAATTTTCGAGAGACCAATTTCACTGTCTACTTGTAGATATCTCATTTAAAATTAAAATTTTTACTCTATATGAATTGATCTCATGATAAGAGTTGATAGAACCTAAGATGGAATCTGAGACCTAAGAGAGAATATACTTCTAAGTTTCAAACACTGATCATCATGTCAACCCCTTGGAATTTGTATTATTCTCTTTCTCCAAGCATATGTAAAGTAGTTCACATCCTTAATATGAAAAATGAGAATATTTTGTATCTTCAGATGAGAAACTTCTGAGAGAAAAGAAACATAACAAAGAAGGACAACATTAGGATAGTGCTCCGACAATTTTTTGTGTATCAAAACATCATCATTTTGATGCACAACACACTTTTGTTGTGTGCACTGCACAACAAGATTCCCCATTTTGATTCATATGCCCCCATGAATGCCCATTTAAACTAAATTATAGCAAACTTTTGATTGGATTTATGACTTGGTTGCCAAGCGTGACACTATGACTGTCTCATAGGAATAGACAAAATTATGCTGCTATAAAAAAAACTTCAATCCAAAGGTGATTAGGTACAAAGGTATTTCAGTCATTATACATCCAGAGTCAAACAAACACATGCATACTTTTTTTTTTATAACCGAGATATCCGATAAGCTTGAGGTATGCCCCACCTACTGCCAATTAGTCCTTGGGACCTCGAAATTAACGACCGAGCAAACCTCCAGTGGCTCCAAATATGTTGTTGACAAAGTTCGATCTCAAAATGTCTGAATTTAGAGCTCATCTCAATCTCTACTCGAACAACCCTCGGGATTAACACATGCATTAAATGCGAGCAAAACACACCAGAAATAATTTAGTCCAAACAAATTGAACTAGATTAAATTATACTTCCACCAATATAATCTAATAATCCAATAATAATCACATACCGAATGTAATCAATATGTACCTAGGTGACTAACCAATAAGTCCTTTTTTTTTTTTTTTTTCCTTTTTACTCCAGACCACCTAGGAAGTTCTACAGTGTCAGACTCTTTTTTACATACCCACCATTACTCCAAAGCATATTGATTCTTCATCCTATAAAAGGAAGAGGATCTCCAACTCAAATATCATTGCAAAGCATCTTACAGCCATGTGTCGTACCAACTCCAATTGACCATCATTGATCTCTTTCGATTAGTAACACAAAAACACACTCAGGTCTTCACATGCACATCACAGGTGCTAACATAGGCTTGCCCTAACTCGTATCATCTCTCCTTTTATAAGAAAGATGTGGAAGAGGTAATCTGGAAATGTGAGTGCACCTATGGAATATAATGAAAAGTCCCTTTGTACAAAGAAATATTTTACTTCTTTTCCGAGGACGAGTCCAATACATTTCAGCTGGGTACATTGAAGGTAATGTGGCGGCCTAAATGGGTGCACTGGAGGTAATGTGCATGCATTGAATATGAGAAACATAAAGCAAGAACACCTATAGAACCTGACGTAAGATACAATTGAACAAAAAATATACTTCTCCCAAACAAAGAAAATAGAAGAAAAGATAGATGTAACAAACTTTTACTTGGATAATGAACTCCGAAAGCCCCATGTGCCTCCATAAGAAAGTAGATCACCGGCTTCT
This sequence comes from Arbutus unedo, assembly GCA_014822125.1. Taxonomy (NCBI): domain Eukaryota; kingdom Viridiplantae; phylum Streptophyta; class Magnoliopsida; order Ericales; family Ericaceae; genus Arbutus; species Arbutus unedo. Next base: position 10,322 of record JABCMJ010024758.1, on the reverse strand, counting down.
GATAAAAGTAATCCCAATCGACTCTTCACAACAGATTACAACTTGAACTTTTGCACAAAGCTATTACAGAAACACAAAGATGCTGTATTAGCATTTGGAGTCTCTTATACCTCTTTGTTCCCCATTTAAGAAGCCTCAGGAGTCTGTTTTCTTAGAATGATTTCCGACTACATCAAACCCATCACATATAGTGTATAACATGCTGAAGAATTGAGAATAGTCAAGAACAATTCCTAACATCACCTTAACCAAAGTTTCCATCTGCTACTCTCCATGCAGATGTTGCTGATTTGCTATGAACAGAAAGAAAAAAAAGGGTAGTTTCTTTTCCAACAGATACTCTCACCCTACTTTTTTGGTAAATTAACTATTCATCTATGGTCATAAAACAACCGACAAGTACAATATGTGGGCAAGTTAAAGATGGAGAGAGGGACAGGCGGCTTACCTGACCTATAAAGATGGGTTACCTGACCTATAAAGATGGGTTGAAAGGCCCGCCAGATGCTGGGATTGTCGCCGCTACAAGTACAATACGTAGCCAAGTTAAAGATAGAGGGGACGGTAGGAAGAGGGTTGGGATTAGACATTGAAGAATATTACATTCAAAAAACTCACCTGTTAAGCATGCAAAGTCAAAATTAGCTTCATGCATGAGCCAAACAAGAATGGGAACTAAAGGGTATAACTGGAAAAAACCTACAAAATGCATAACCATCCAACTTCCTTCATGCATAGTGTATTGATAATCAAATCAATACACTGTGTGTGTGTGTATTCCTAACAGGATTGTCAAATCAAATATATGATTCCATCATATTACACAAACCAAAACACGCATGGCTCTACTCCACCATAAAACATTAAAAGCATGGTCTTCTGCATGTATGTGTTGATAATTGATATACGTCATACATGTCATGTTTCGTCTATTTTGTTTATTGTCTAGGATTTCCTTTTCAATTTCGTACTGATACCTAATAAAATAGTCTCTTCCCAAGTATTTTAACATTTTATAAACCAGATTACGGCATTGAAATGCCAAACAAAATTGAAGAGTTAAACACTCAAGTTGAATCCAGATTCACATGACACCCCAAACAATCCAAATGCTTGTTCATTGACTCCAAGAGTCCATGTATATCACCCATTTGTGGGTGTGTCTTCTCCCCGGCAATAAACTCATAAACCTTCCCGGTAATCTCAACCGAGCTACACCCAGGTGCCTTGCCTATCCCTCTAGTCTTCATCATCTTCCTTATGTTTCTCGCACTATCATGTTTACCAGCATTTGAATATAGATTTGAGAGCAAAACATAGACCCCGCTATGGCGTTCCAACTTCAGTAGTTTTTCAGCTGCAACCTCAGCCAAATGAATATTTCCATGACTGCAACAAGCACTCATTAGTGCTCTCCAAACTACTGCCTGTTCAGAGGGGTTGCTTGAATTTGGTATATTTTTAATTATTTCATTTGCTTCTTCAATGAGACCAGTTCGACCAAGAAAGTCAATTACACACGCATAGTGCTCACTTTTCAGATCAATATTGTACACATCACACATACTGCTTAACAACCTTAGACCTTCATATGCCATACCAGAATAGCCACAAGCAGTGAAAATGGCGATGAACGTTATGTCGTCAGGCTTGATTCCAGCCTTCTCCATTTCTGAAAACAACTGAAGAGCACGATATCCATTTCCATGCATTGCCCACCCTGAAATCATAGCATTCCAGCAAATGGTGTCTCTTTGCGGCATTTTGTCAAACACCTTCTCAGCTAAATCCAAATACCCACATTTGGCATACATGTCTATGAGAGCAGTGCCTAACTGAATACTTTGGGGGAATTTCACACGATCCAAGTATCTGTGAATCCAAAACCCAGTATCCAGAGCACCTAAATTAGCACAAGCACAAAGTATGCTCACAAATATGGCCTCATCCGGCTCAATGCCAGTCAACTGCATCAAGCGAAACATATGTAATCCCTCCTTAAAACAACTGTTTTGCACATACCCAGATATCATAGAGCCCCATATTCCTCTATCCTTTAAAGGTGCTTCGTCAAACATCAGTCTAGCTGAGTCAACATCCCCTACTTTTGCATACCCAGAAATCAACACCGTCCATGACACAACGCTGTGCCAAGGAACTTCATCAAACACAAACCTCGCTGCATTCATATTGGCAAATGCAGAGTACATGAAAATCAAACTGTTAGCCACAAAAGTATCAGTCAAAAAACCTAATTTCAAACAATGCCCATGAATTACCTCCCCTAAATGGAAACTTCTCATGTTTGCAGAAGCCTTCAAAACGTAAGGAAGTGTGTAATTATCAGGGAGCATTCCATCTCTCAACATATGAGTGTATATTTCTATGGTTTTGATTAGTTCTCCCTTTAGCAAGAAAGCTTTGATCATTGTATTGCAAATGCAAATTGTGGGGTGATCAATGTATTCAAAGACTTTCCATCCATAGGATATGTTACCCTGAAGTGGGTTAGAGCAGAATGCCAACAGCCTGCTTAGGGCAAAACTGTTACCTCCAAGCCCACATGTGATTACCTGTGCATGAGATTGCTTTAAATGCTTCATGTTCTTGCATCTCTCCAACAATAACAGGCATCTCTTGCCACTTGTTAACATGGACATCCACAACCTTCATTTACCAGAATCATTAGTGCGGTGTAGCACGAAGTTTGGGGGAAAAAGGCTGCATACCAATCACACAAATACCCAGTTAATCTAAAAAACTGACCTGTAGAACAGTTGAAGCCTACTTATATTTTAATAGACTTGTTGGACTTCATTCTACTTTCCTTAAGGCATTCAAACTTCGTAAGCATAATTTACAGACTACTTCATTTATGGCCAATTAGTTATTAAAATTCTTCAAATAATCTCACATAGTATTCAAAAAATCTCACACTCTCAGAGCTAGACGCATTGTGAAATTTATTACCTTTTGCTCGCAGGTGTCGTTGATCTTATGAATTGAAAGTGGAATAGAACTGCACGAAAATAGGGCTACCCCAAATTATGCCTAAAAGAAGGCTCCAACTTTTCTTGTTAAGGACGCAATCTGGTATAGGCTGTGTAACAAATCTGCAGAAAACGATGAAATAGAGGGGGGGCGGTGGTCTTGTGTAGGTGGGGGACTGTCTGCTGAAAAATGGGCCAAGAATGTGCTGAAGAATCCGAACTGTTGTCCACGTATAGTTCCGTAGGTAGGAGTGAGAGGGAAGAGCGAGCGAGCGAGCGAGCGAGACTGAAATGGAACGGAATGAAATAATAGCGAATTAAGGGGAAAGACGAGTCTGCCCTCCTACGTAAGGCCACAGGCAGCATGAAGCCACGTCTAAAATGGGCCAAAAAACACAAAATGTAAATTTGTTGGGACAAATTACATTGAACTCCCTTAAAGTTTTTCAAAAATAGACTGACCTTTCTATAATTTGAAAAATTACTCCGACTTTTCTCAATTTTTAAATTATTATATAGTTACTTTTTTTTCCATTAAAATCATTCAAATGCCGTTAGTTAAGTTATTAAAATTTTATATTCTAGTTTTTTTCGACTAAATGAATTATAACATAATTTTTACCACGTCCGATTTTACTTATGTTGGACTTTTGAGGTTTTTTTAAATTAAAACTATGATAGATTTAGAATTTGTTCGAATTTTAGTTTCAAAAAAATCTTAAAAATTGAACAAAGCTATTTTAGATGTGTTCGTTTTGCTGAAAAAATATCAAACGTAAAATCTCAATAACTTGACTCACGAAACTTTGATTGATTTTAAATGACAAGAACGATAATCACGTAATAATTTAAGAAACAAGAAAGCTAGAATAATTTTTCAAATCACAACTTAAACAGCTAAAACAATACTAAATTTAAAATTTTAATAAATTAATTAACACTGTTTAAAAGCAAAAAAAGTCAAAGTAATTGTTTCCATCACAACTCTAAAAAAAATACTAAAATTAAAGTTTCAATAAGTTAACTGACTATATTTAAATAATTTTAAAATATAATAAAAATAAATGCATAATAATTATAAAAACAAGAAATCTTAAAGTAATTCTTGAAGTCACAAGATTGATATATTAATTAAAAAAGAAAAGTCAAAATAATTTACTTTTTCTTTTTATATAAATGTATGAAAATAGATAAATAGAAAAAATCACCTTTTTCAGACAGATAAATGGAAAATAGAAATACTTTCGATAAAGATGGCGAAAAAAGGAAATTAGAACGGAAAGAAAGCTGTGAGCTAAAGCAGTGCATCTGCCTCACTCTCTGAGAGCAATACGGCGAACAAAATCAAAATCCAATGCTGTTCCGAGCTGCCGAAGCCCGCTATGAGATGAGGGGCTAAGCGAAACACACACACACACGCACTGCCTACCTTCATCTCATCACATGAAACTACTCTCAAATCTCGAGAAAATCTGCACTTAGATTTCTCTTCTTCTATTTCTGTTTGTTTGGATTCTCCAGATTGAACCATGAGATCATCCTTTGTTTTTCTCATTTTCTTAACCTTTTCCCTCACTTGCGTTCCCCCATTTCAAGCTAATGCTGCTCTTCCTGCAGGTAACAACCTTCCCTATATGCGCGCGCGCGCGTGTGTTTGATACGATTTGGTTAGTTACGTATTGATTCTTCTTACTCAGGACAATTGATGAAACACTTGAATTCTCTGCTCAAATTGACGAAGTCTGCCTCCAAAATACCCCAATCAGGCAAGTCTCCGACTTAGTTGATGCTTTTCGTTGTTAATGTGTGATCGTACGAAAGGTTTATACCCTATAGACCACCATTTGATCCTAAGATAAGTAGGTAGAAAACTAAATAAACAGCGTTCGGTAATGCAAGTGTGGTTCTGGATAACTAAAATGAGAGTCGACTTTTTATCTGCAAGCGAGGGACTAGTTTGTCCTGGGAAGAGGATGGGATATCTTATCCTGGATAACTTCTTGGGATAAGTTATCCCGTGAGTACTATTCCAGCTTAACTTATCCTGCAGAATCCTATGCGTGAATCAAACAGGAATCTTGTACAAAGACAAATATGTAGTTGTATACCATGTGTGATATTATATACACCGTTACACAACATCTTGTGATTTGCTGCTACTCATCAGATGGACATGTTCTTCAATTTGAGGATGGGTACCATGTTGAAACTGTTGTGGAGGGAAATGGGCTTGGATTTGTGCCTCACAAAATCCGTGTCTCAGAAGATGGTGAACTATATGCTGTCGACGCAGTGAATAGCAACATTGTCCGGATTACTCCGCCTTTGTCCCAATGTAAGCCTTTTGCTCTCTCTTGCTATATCTTCCAATTGATAATTGGATACACATACGCTATTGTCCATTAGCACTATGATTGCTTTTATGGAGAACTGAATAAAATGTTTTCATTCTCTTGTAGAGTTTTGGATTGTTTTTTGGAGGCTGAATAACACTTTTCGCATACCTATACTAAGGATAGTTGATTCCTCGTATTGTTTCCTTGAATCTTGAATGATGAAATTGTTAAAATTTTTAAGTTTAAGAACTAATGCCGATTCATTTGTTTCCTTAACAACCAGACTGAGGGTTGGTGTTTTCGTGGGACATGCTGATATTTTGTCTTCTATGTTAAAGTGATTAGAGGAACGGAAATTGCTTGCTTTGTGGGTTGAGAAAAATGGATTCGTTTAAATTTGAGTTTAAGGGGGTTTCTACTTGTTTATTGTTTCAAAATTTTGTTGATGCAGATAGCAGGGCAAGATTGGTTGCTGGTTCATTCCAAGGTTACACTGGCCATGTAGACGGAAAGCCCAGTGATGCTCGTTTTAATCATCCAAAGGGTGTAACCATGGATGATCAAGGAAACGTATATGTTGCTGATACATCAAATTTTTCCATCAGGAAAATAGGGGAAGGAGGTTTGTGTGATTTGTGCTAGTTCTCCTAGATGATAGTTTAAAGGTTATTTTTATCCCTTGTGATTCAGATGCGAATTTTGTTTTGAAAAAAAAAAAACAGAGTGAAATCCAAGATGTTGTATCTTCTTTTGAGTATTGTTGAACAACCAAGTTATTTTGGTATAGTCAAACTTTAAAGTTAAAAATGCATTTCCAGTAATTAAGGTACTTTGAAATCTACAACTATTGTTACAAATTAAGTTGGAGGTAACATTTCATGTCACGTGAAAGCACTGATTCTATAATACGTTGCAGGTGTGACAACAATTGCTGGAGGGAAATCAAATGTAGCAGGGTACAGGGATGGACCGAGTGAGGATGCACAGTTCTCAACTGACTTTGATGTGATATATGTTCGCCCTACGTGTTCATTACTAGTAATTGATAGAGGAAATGCTGCTCTTCGGCAAATCTCGCTCAACCAAGAGGAATGCGATTATCAGTACAGTTCAATTTCTCCCACAGGTTTAAACCCCATACAATACTTGATATATTCTTCTCCGTGTTCTTGAAACATAAGGATGAAGTTCTACTCCTACTTTGCATCAAATAGTAGTTCACATTTGTACAGTTACATTATAATCCACTATTCTTTAATATGAGCATAGACATGTGAATGCAACAGAAGGATGTGAGATGAAAGATTAGTTATCATCGTCCATCAAGACCTACATTAGATGAACCATGTCTGTATATCTGTTAATCAAACGAAAATAAATTGAAGGTTGGATGTACTATATGAGCTTGAGCAAGGTGCATTGTCATTTTCTAGCAAGGTGCTTTGTGCATTTGTCATTTGAATGCTTCAGTCTGTAGAAGGCAAGGGTATGTTCGACCCCTATCCAAGTTAGATTTCTGGATCCTCTAACTTTGATGATGTTTGAAGAAGAAGCCACGTCTAATGGTCCACAACTCTAGCATGGATGGAAGGTAGACATCTCCCTATTTCCCCTAGATCCTTTTAGTCCATTCATGTGGAGCCAAGCTCGATGATCATGTTTTAGCTTAGGTCAGATTGATTTCAATCCGAACTTATGAACCAGTAGCTCATCAATGGCGGGATAAAGGGAAGTCGTCTTTTGGGCTGGCTTTAGGTAAGGGCCGTAAGGCTTAAGTCAATGACTTGGAGATGTATCTTATCTTGAATGTGGACCAGCAAGTTTCAATTGGGAATCAGCACTGCTCTGCTGGGAGGGGTGAAAGGATGAGAAACTATTTTAGGTGTCCAAGAAGGATTTTATTTGTTACCATGTGTTATGACATCCAATGTTGGCACTAATTGAAGGCAACTTAATGAAGTTGATGACTGACAAAATATACTTGGGCATTCCACTTGTAGATCGTATGGTTATTATGATTGGGCAGGGGAGGCAGGACAGACTAAAAAGGCTATTGTCTGTCTGAAGATACGGAACACATTAGCAGCGATTGGACAACCACAGTTGAGAAGAGAAAAGCGCTACGAAAAGTAATTACTCAAGCAAATCACTAATTGATGACTTTTCTTCCGTAGAAAATCACAGTTTTTGCTGTTTCTTCATTCTTGTCATTCTCGTGAGTGTGCATGCCTGCTCAAATAACCCTTTCCCTTTGGCCTGTCCTTTCCTTGGTAATGGTGCACACTGTTGGCGTGTGCATTTACTTGGCTTACACCTCAGCTTTTTGCTCCATGGAGGACCTCAACCTTCCAATTGTAAATAGTAGATGCAACCCATATGCTTATAATCACTATGCAATTATTGTTTGGAGGATTTGCCTCCCATTTACGTACTTAGTTTTGCTGCCCTTGCATCATTTTAACCGTTCCTCATTCTTTTCTTCATTATTATTTCATTGAGTAGAAACTTGGTCCGTGGCGTGGAGGAAATCAGTGCTGTGAATTGGGATTTGGCATACCTTCGTGCGTACTCATGTGCGACTAGCCATTTAAGATTATGGCAAATCAATCTGGCTCTCGTTCGATATCATTTCACTTGTCTAATTAACTATTATATTTCTTTCGTGATCTGGGGATAGTGTTAAATGAAACAAGAACATTTTTGGTATGGAAAATTTATTCCTCCAGAATTTTTGCCTCGCTGCTGATCTTATTACTCAGTAGATGGGACAAGCTTTGACATGCTTAAAGCACAGGTGTTTGCTTTTCTGGTTTGTCTATCTTCTATAAGCCGTGGTCTGGCCTGACTGGCAAGTATGCAAGGAATTTGGCATATTTGGGTAAAAACTTTTGAAGACATCAAATTCCATTGTAGGTGTAATAATGGTGCAAGCCCTTTAGCTGAAGGCTTCTGTAACGATCCTCAAGGGCAAAACTACTCATTGTTTGGTTTCTGTCATAATCATTTTAGTACTTGAAGCTGTTAAATGAAGTGTACGGATGCTGTAAGCATGTGGGCCGTGAGGTGTTTCATGTTTCAACCACAAAATGTTCCTTCCACGCTAAGAAGGTTGTATCTTAATTTAACAGTCAAATTTTAGGTTTGATAGTCGATGTTCTCAAGAGAAGCACACCACGGTTGTTATGGGTCCCTACTTGTATGAGGTAGTGGTGGAAGTCTATGCTTAAGCTGTGTTTGGATTAAGGATTTGTGGAGGAATAGAAAAAAAGAGGGAAAAGATGTGTATACAGGCTATACTTATTCTAGTTACCCCATTATTTTCTTTTCCCTTGATAAATCCCTCCACGCCACCATAAGGATGCTGTAGCATGTGGAGTTATGCGAATTGGGCCTCCATGGCAAGGACATAACAAAGTTATTTGAGTTTGTTAATGATAAGGAGAAATGTGTAAATGCTGATATATCAATTCAAGTCTTAAATGTGTTTTTCAGATTACATTCCCTGCAGAATGTTGGTATAATCCATTGCTTCTCTTTGCAGATGTAATTCTGGTCATCGGTGCTGTCTTAATAGGATATGCTTCGTGCATGCTTCAACAGGGATTTGGACCTTCTTGTTTCTACAAAGGGGTAATACTCTTACTTTGCATTTTCACTTCCGTTTTGTTAATTTCCTTGAAGGTGGAACTGCAAACTCGGAACTTTCAGAGACAAGTCTGGCCAAATGGTTGTCAGCAATCCAAATTTCTTCAATATTCTCCGTCCTGCAACAAAATGCAACACTGTGTAAACCATCGTTAAAATGACGATGATTTTCTCTGTCCAGCAGATTTGTGGACCATCATCTTTCGGGACTTGTTTCCTCCTAGGGTGACAGTGTTCTGAATGTTTTATAATTTGGCAACGATGCGTTGCCATAAGAGAACATGTGAATTTCAGATAGTTTTACAGGTGTTTGTTTTATGCTGGTTCTCTTTTCGGCTGAATCTATGTCAATTACAGGTGCAGAACCATCCATCAGAAAATGAATCCCAAGACCAACAAACCAAGGAGAAACCTACTCATTTCGTGGAACCCATCAAGGAGGAACAAGAAGCAGAGGGGTGGCCTTCTTTTGGAAGGCTCATAATCGATCTATCCAAGCTCGCACTTGAAGCATTGGCTAGCATCTTCCTCTACTTCATCCCCTTCCGTTTCAACCGCAAGGTTTCCAAGAGTGGTGGTCTCACTCCACTGAAAGATTCTCTCTCAATTCCCGAAGATGAAGCTGAGACCCCCCCATTACTCCAAAAGCAGAGAACTCCCACTCCTCTCTCTGAAACGCAACAAGCTCATACTCCGAATCCTGGTGACAAATATTCAGAAGTGAAACCCCCTAAGATGAGATCAGCCAGTTTCAAAGACCCTTCTTTGTCAAGCAAGCACAGGTCATCAAAACGGCAAGAATATGCAGAAATCTATGGATCGGGGGAGGTCCTTTATGGCCAACATCATAGGTCCAAGAGCCAGAAAGAAAGAACAAAGCATCGCCAACGGGAGAAAAGTGGAGAGACGGGTTTTGGAGCAGTTGGGATGGAGCAGAGACCTGTGGAGATGAAGTCAGTGAATTATGATGATCCAAAGTATGACCATTACAACAATATGAGGAGCAAATATGGTGATTCATTTAAGTTTTGACTAGAGTGCGACTTTTTAGTTCTCTCTAGGCTTCTGTGTTTCGGATATGGAGTTTATGCATGTTTCTTGTTCGTGTCTATAATCGAACCGATCTCGAAGTCAAGGACTAACTTGTGCACTGTAGCCTAACGAAGATGATTTTTCAGGCTTGTGTCTAAACTTTGTATGTTAGATTCAGGTTATTTCCAGCTTTATGCAGTGTTTTTTGTGCTGGTGCAGCAATTTATTCCTTTCCCCAAGCACTGGAGGGGTTGCCCAGGTGGTGTTGACTGAGACTTGCATGTTTTTTTTAGGGTAAAATGCACTGACCTCCCCTGAG
>JABCMJ010024740.1:0-13332 GCA_014822125.1 Arbutus unedo | reverse complement strand
ATAACAACTTTTTTTGTTCAAGAGAGTAGAAATACATTTTTATGAGCGCTTTCAACATCAAAGAATGCTAAATCAAGTACGATAATGAGTTAACGGGATGGTAATAGTCTGTTTCTGAATGAGCGATCTAACATTTATATCATGACAACCAGGGTAACAGAAAAGGCTACCACATGAATCTGATACATCCTATAGCGTCTAAGAATGATCCTGGTAGGAATTACAGAATTACTTGTGAATGATAACAGGTATTGCTATGGCAGTGCGGAATGCTTCACGGGGTTCTGACTCAATTGTCAGTGCTGATGATCAAGCTCCTACTAGAAGAGGAATGGTTTTGCCCTTCCAACCGCTTTCACTTGCATTCAACCACATCAATTACTATGTAGACATGCCCGCTGTGAGTTATTCTGAGAAGCTTTTCATCTTGTGCTTGTGTTAAACTTTTCTTCTCTTTTTTCAGTTTCCCTTTTGACTTTATTTTTTATTTACTTTGGGAATTATAATAACTAGGGTTGTGAAACAACATTCTTTAGCAGCAAGACATCTGGTGAATGACCTCACTTGCATATTCTTGGGACTTAACTGACACATATTTACCCAGTTGGTTGCATGAAGTTGTTCAATTATCAAGCTCCTACCTTAATAAGATAATTTGGCAAATTCCGTGTCTACACTTATTTTTTGGAAATTCCCTTGTCTACATTTAATACCAGGAAACCAGTTAAGAAAGTCTGTCCAATCTGAACTAATGTCGTGTTGCAGCGGACTAGTTCTTTCACTTTGTTTTAAATGCTGAGACCAGCATTTGTTACATTTGTTCTTTTAAGGTTTTTCTATTCATCTCCTAGTGGGAAATAGATAATTCTTATGTAATGCAAATTAAGATAACCTTTCAATATACCTTTTGCAGATATCTATAAAAATTCAGGGATTTTATTAAACTTTCTATGGATATGCATGGATTTTTACACTCAATAGCATTTTCCTTTTTTTTATAGTACATTTGTTTGATATTTGTCGAGTGAAATAGTTTAGTTAAGTACCATACAGAAATTTTACTTTGTTCTTCAGAAACAGATATTGTTTTAATTATTTTCCTCATTTTTGACTTTTAACTATTTGATTAAACTCAAATTTTTCTCTTTGCTGCCAGGAAATGAAAACTCAAGGAGTTGAGGAGGACCGTCTTCAACTGCTACGAGATGTTAGTGGTTCATTCAGACCTGGTATATTGACAGCACTTGTGGGTGTTAGTGGTGCGGGAAAGACCACCTTGATGGATGTCTTAGCCGGAAGGAAGACTGGTGGATATATTGAAGGAACTATTAGCATTTCTGGTTACCCAAAGAACCAAACAAGCTTTGCTCGTGTTAGCGGTTACTGTGAACAGAATGACATTCACTCACCTTATGTTACTGTTTATGAATCTCTCCTATACTCAGCTTGGCTCCGTCTTTCTTCAGACGTGGACGCAAAGACAAGGAAGGTATGGGCTTAGGTTCTACGTAATGTTGAAATAAATTTGTTTAATAATTTAAAGCGGCTTGGTTTATTTTCTTTTTTGCCTTTTTGTTGCCATAGATGTTTGTCGAAGAGGTGATGGATTTGGTTGAGTTGAATCCAATAAGGAATTCTTTGGTTGGGCTTCCAGGAGTGGATGGCCTTTCAACAGAACAAAGAAAGAGGTTGACAATAGCTGTAGAATTGGTTGCTAACCCCTCTATCATCTTCATGGATGAACCAACATCTGGACTTGATGCTAGAGCAGCAGCTATTGTTATGCGAGCTGTGAGAAATACTGTGGACACAGGGAGGACCCTGGTTTGCAAAATACAGTTGAAGTCCTTTTGTCTTATGTTTCTTGGTTCAATTATAGAACATAAATGCAACTTCACAATTTTTTTGTTTCTTGCAGTTACTTTTGATGAAGAGAGGAGGCCAAGTTATATATGCGGGACCTCTTGGTCGCCAATCTCACAAACTTGTAGAATATTTTGAAGTGAGTAGATATTTTCTTGTTCCTCATGTCTGGTTTTCATTTGAAAAAACCATAAAGTCAATTCCAAATTTCATTTCCTCTGCTCATTTTCTGAAAGTTCAAGGCTTGTATTACCACCACCACACCCTCCCCAAAAATAGAAAAGAAAAAGAAAAACAGTACAAAGTCTAAACCTGTGGAAGTCAACATGTTTAGATGGGAGATTTTCCGCTACTTGACATTTTTAGTATAGATTAACATGCATAATCTTCCACAGGCTGTTCCTGGAGTTCCCAAGATTAGGGATGGTTACAATCCTGCTACATGGATGTTGGAGGTCAGTGCTGCTCCAGTTGAGGCTCAACTGGGAGTGGATTTTGCTGATATTTATGCCAACTCATCCCTTTATCAGTAAGCAAACTATGTTCCTTCACCATATAGTTAAATTTCTTGCATTCAGTCTGGAGATATTAGTTACAACTATTCTGATTTTCCTCTCTTGATGCTCTTCCAGGAGGAATCAAGAGCTCATTAAAGAACTCAGTACTCCTCCACCAGGTTCCAAGGACCTCCACTTCCCAACCAAGTACTCTCAATCATTCCATACTCAGTGCATTGCTTGTTTCTGGAAACAACACTGGTCTTACTGGAGGAATCCTCAGTACAACGCCATTCGGTTCTTTATGACCATTGTCATTGGGTGTTTGTTCGGTTTTATTTTCTGGCAGAAAGGACAGCAGACGTAAGTCTGTGATTTTCAATTCATCCTTTTCCATGTCTTGGAATTTCCTTTGTTTCCCCAAAAATAAAATACAGATGAATGTGAATGGAAAGCGTAGAATACACGTAAACATTGGTACAGGCTCAAGTTGAGAGGCTATAGAGTACCATTAGTATAAAATTAGTGTACCATTGTCAATGAGTTTTTAGGTACTTGATCCAAAGATAGAGAATACAGCAAACTGTTCATACTTCATAGCTTGCATTGCTGACGTATATTATGAATCTGCTATTCGATGAAAACTGGGTATTTGTATCTTGTCTCAATGAACGATCTTGTTGTGATCTTGTTTCAGAACAAAACAACAAGATCTGATGAATCTTTTGGGGGCTATGTATGCTGCTGTTCTCTTCCTCGGAGCCACGAATGCTTCTTCGGTGCAGTCTATTGTTGCTATTGAGAGAACAGTATTTTACCGTGAAAGAGCAGCTGGGATGTATTCAGAACTTCCTTACGCGTTTGCTCAGGTACTTTCCAATAGGTATCATATGGGAAATGAAATATACAATTCTCTGCAGATTTACGGGTGACCTCAGTGCTATCATTTCAAAGCATTTGCTGAAATAACTTAAACATCATGACACTAACAAAATCTCATATTCAAAAATTGTGCAGGTGTCCATAGAGGTGATATACGTTATAATTCAAACTATTGCATACAGTCTAATCCTGTACTCCATGATCGGGTTTGAGTGGAAAGTTGCGAAATTGTTATGGTTCTACTACTACATATTTATGTGCTTCATCTACTTCACATTGTACGGAATGATGGTTGTTGCACTGACTCCAGGCCACCAAATCGCCGCCATTGTGATGTCCTTCTTTCTCAGCTTCTGGAATTTATTCTCTGGTTTCCTCATTCCCAGGCCGGTATGTCATAATAGTTTTTCCTTCACTATGTTCGCTGCACCTCCTTCATACCCTTGTATGAAACACAATAGGAAAGATTTGTCAAAACCCGTTGCTTCTATTCGTATATCAAAATGGAGCGTTAGGCTTTTATTTGCCCTAAAACATAGAAATCTATCTTTTTGCTAATAAGTCATATGTTTTCCAATTATTTGCAGCAAATCCCAATCTGGTGGAGGTGGTACTACTGGGCTTCTCCCGTCGCTTGGACACTCTACGGACTCGTGACCTCTCAAGTAGGTGACAAAGATGAGTTACTTGAAATACCAGGAGCGGAAAACGTGTCGGTGAAGGCTTTCCTTAAAATGTATTTGGGTTTCGATCAAGACTTCCTACCGGCAGTCGCGATAGCCCACATTGGTTTTGTTGTTGTTTTCTTCTTGGTTTTTGCCTACGGTATCAAGTACCTCAACTTCCAAAGGAGATAAAAATACAACTTTAGTCACAATGAGGCTGCTCTTACATCTTTACACGTTATATTATTCGTTTATACCCAATAATTGTACATATTTGTGTTTGGGAAATGAAATGGTTTGTCTCTATTTTCCATTTTGTTTTGTTTTATTATTCTTTTCGGTTTTTAGTTTTCATATCATCTTTTTTTTTTTTTTTGGCAATGAAACTAGATGCTTTTTGAGATGTTTGATTGCGAACAAAGCATTCTGGTGATGTGTTTCTGTGACAAATATCTTTATCTCCCTAGTGTGGAAGGATCCATATCTTCTAAAACGAAAATAATTAAATTTTGAGCCATTAATTTAAATCCTGCACGTTTGTATTATTTCATGTGTTCATTTTTCTTCCAATATTTAAAATTCATTACGCATATTTAATATGTTTGGACGTATAGCATATTGTATGTGTGTGTATTATCCACGGGACTTGTAAAACAGTAACATGATAATTCATAACTAACAATAACCTATACTATGCATGGAACTTGTAAAGTAAAGATGCTTGTCGTCAACCGATGTTAAATAGAACGTATCCCAAGCGTAGGATTACGAGTTTGGTTGTAGCATAATAAATTCGGAAGTCCGGAGTCGAATCCATAGGGAATGAGTAGTTTGGATGTTTATCAGGAGGAAGAAAGAAAGAATTTGAAAAATATTGTGATGAGATTAAGAATGATTTAATGAAAATTTAAACAAACATGATCCAATTCTCGGGATCTACATTAACCGCGACTCGGAATAATTCAATCCTCAAAAATATAACTCAACTCTGGTTATATAACATCGAACATTTGTCGGATAATCAGAAAAATGAATATTTATAGAAACTTAAGAAAGATTGATAATCAGTTTAATAATCAAGTAGAAAATTACGGTTTCAAATTAAAACCTTGTAGAAATCCAAGAATTGTGTGCCAAAAAGTTTGTCTACACACAAGCAAAAATCTTTTACAAATTTTTTTAATTGATTTCAAAATACTTCTTGATCAATAGAACGATATCAGAAATTGAAAACCATAGGTGAGGCTTGAATTACCTTGAATCATGATTCAATGTTTCACCGTTGAATCGAATCATTGAAAGATTAGTTCCTCATGGATTTAAGGGAATCCAAAAGAAATCAAGAACAAGAAAGAAAAGATAAAACAAAGAAAGAATAATAAGAAGAATAAGAAATTAAAGAACTTTTATTTAAATCTTTCCAAATCTGGAAATTTCATAAATTTAAGGAATAGCTATCCCATAAAACAGAAGAAATCTCGTTTTTCCCCTTACTACCTGTAGTTCAGGCACTTATTACTGGTGATTCGGGGTTCTGCCACTTCTGGTCAGTTTATGCAAATCTTGGCAGTGCCTTCTACTACCGGTAGTTTGGACACTTATTACCGGTAGTTCGTGGCACTGATTTTTCTGGCAGCTCTTCACTTTAGGCAGTACCTCCTACTACCGGTAGTTTGAGCATTTATTACTGGTAATTTGAGGCACTGATTTTCTGACAGTTCTTCAATTCTTGGTAGTGCCTTTAAGCACATATTACCGGTAATGCGAGGCACTGACTTCAAACTCTTGATGTCATTCTCTTTCACTTTATGACTTGATTCTTAGTTCTTGGTAACATCTCGGAATCTCATAAGAACACTACAAAATACTCATTTGCATACTCACAACCAAAACACGCGTTAAATGATAAAATCACATAAAATATAATCTATAGACCATAAACGTATGCAAATCAAGGAGTTTTGATGAGAAATAAATACACTTTTGAGTGCGAATCAGAAGAGATGATTTAACTACCAATCACTTTTCCCATCATTTATCACAAAAGTCTCAATCTGTTTTTTAATAAAGTAACATGGTAATTAATAAATTTATCACAAAATTCATTTTCTGGGTCAATTATGAAATCCCATTTGAAGGATCTTAGCATTGCTAATTATGACATGGTATATTTCTTGTACATAATTTTTTAATTTATTCAGAAATAATTTGTGAAATCATGCACTCGTCTTTTTTTCCTAATTAGAAGGGAAAAAAGTACAGTTAGTTGGATTCAATCTATTCTTGAAATAAATAACCCGTACACATTCCTTTTTCAAAAAAAGATTAATCCACCAAGTACTACACTTAGATTTATTGAATCTGTTGCTATAATATCGGTATTAAACCTGAAACTCCCGGCGAATGGCCAATAGCCCAAAGAAATGAAAGAATCGGTTACATTTTTCATAGAATCAAAATTAATTAAAAAAATAGCTTGTTTTTATTTATTTTAATTTTAGTGACTTTTATAAAAAAAATTAATTGTAGTTATATTTTAAATTATTCTCTTCAATACAAATTAATAATCTACAAAATAATTTAACACAAAGTAATTAGTTCTTAAAAAAAATTATTCTTGTCAATACTAACTGTGACTTCTAATTTTATGATTTTTTAAAAAAAAAAAAATTGTCTCGAAGATAAAAAGTTGAATTGGTTTTTTTATATAAAAAATTACATTTTATAATTATTATTTATTTAATTTAATTTTTAATTTTATATATTTTAAAATGCAGTGTGAAATAGTAAAAGGGAGCAGAGTGTCATTTTCGTAATTTAGATGGGGGGTGACATTTTTGTAATTTAGAAGAAAAGGAAAGAAAAAAAGGGAGGGGAGTATTAGTTTTGAAATTTTAGGAAAGGAATGGAGTATTTGTTCAGAGGGTGTGTGGTTCTTGTCTTTAGAGAATGGTGAAAAATAAATTTCTTTATCGGCAGGAGGAAACAATACTAAAGCATATTCTCAAGGAAGGTCAGTATATTTTGCTCCAAGGGTAATCACATTTTTTCCTCCAAAGATAATGCCCTCTATCAAAAGTTGATAAATTGGGAAAAAATGAGAATAGTTAAAAAAGTAAAGGAGAGAGTGTAAGATTTCAAAAAAAGTTTATGTATTTGTCAAAAATCTAGGAGGGGAAGTGCAATTTACGCTATTAAAATTTGGTCAAACTTTACCTTAAAAGGAACTTGAATTTGATGGTATATGTATTTTCAAGTGGAATGATTGGTTTTAAAAAAAATGGAATATTGGTCAGAAAGATAAATTTGGACTGATTTGATTTATTAAGAAAATGTTAATTTAATTTATGAATCAGGGTCCATGGTTTGAGAAGTTTTAATGCTGGAGTCATTTTACAGACGAATTTGTCTATAAACGTGAAGAGATAATTTTATCTAATGACATTATTACTTCAAAAACTAACAAATAAGATTGTTTGTTAAGATATCTGTTAAAAGTAACAAATGATGTTGATTAATAAATAATAACATGTAACTTTATCTAATAAAATTATCGGTTCTAAACTAAAAGACAGTTATTTTTTTAATAAACGAGTCAAATAACAATATATGTTAGTTTGATATATGTATTAGTTAAATTAGAAAATATTATATGTTAATGGCCCAAAAATAAGATGTAGGAGATGAACTAGACCTCCGGTCATTGGTCCAGTCGCACGACCGGTCAGCCAACTCTCGAACCTTCTCTCCAGTTGGATGATATTCTAATTGAGACATATTTTTAACCCGAATTTCAAAGTGACCATGTGAATTCTATAAGACTCAAAATGACCTCAAATTTAGCAAGATGATAGATTAATATGTTATCTTGCATTTCTAATTTGAACCAACTCATTTGGACCTATAAAACACTGTAAACCGTGTCAAATTTTGACCAATTTTATTATCGATCCATTTTGCCCAAACTAGAGAGGCCTTCAAGTCTTGAGCCCTTCACAAAAACTGTTCCCAATATATCAAACTATAGCCGTGTAAAATTCTAGAATATTTGATATGAATTGATACATTAATTTTATGTTATTGTAAACTAAAATGTTAGGACAAAATTTGTTGATTGTCGTTTTAGGTATCTCGGATCCTAGACCCGTACTTGCTTAATTTTGTCATTTAGAAAATATATTTACTAATTTGAGAATGCTTGAGGTTTATAGTATGGGATCATCATTTTGATTTAGAGACTCATCGAGCCTCGAACCCGGTATTTTATCCATATTCCTTCAAATGCTTAAGCGTGAAATATATGATTGGTCATTTCATATGTCATGGTTGAATAACGAAATTTACCATGACTAGAAATTCTTCACGTACGACACTTGACCTTTGTCGTGCCCCAAATAAATATCAATTTTACATTGATCCCAATTATGTTTAATTACACTATTACCCCTGGTTTATTAAACTACACAAGTAACCCCATGTTAAATTAATTCCATACGTAACCTTATGTTATGGTTAATTGCATAGTGAATCTTAAAACGTTGATTGACCCGCTTCACTCGTAGGTTATAGAGAATTACACTTTGATCCATAGACTTATAATAAATTATGTTTTTACCCTAACTCGTATTAATTTCACTTAAATCATTACTAGATTATTTTACTTAATCTCGGCTTTGTTAAATTGCTAATCTAATTAGGATACGTTAAAAATGCACATAACTAGTACTGTAATAACCCAATATTATTAATGTAGTAAAAATAAAACTGAATATTCTTTAAATAATTAGTTTATGTTTAATTATAATCTAATCATTTATGCCATTATTTTTAACAGACGTATGAGATTGCATACGTACGTGACTTATGGTGGAGCATGGTTCAGCGAAGTATTTTCCTTTCCATCACTTTCAATACATAGCCAGTGTAACCCCTTACGATTTAAGGTCCCTTTTCATGGAAGATTAATGGGAAAATAATGGGAGAATTATGAGGGGAATTCATGGAGTTTTATGGCTTCCATTGATGGGAATTGATACATTGGAGCCTATAAAAACCTAGTTGACTTTCCATTATTTTTCACGTTCATCAACAAACCTGAGAGATAGAGAGAGAGGGAGAGAGAGGGGGAGGGATCACTGCCAAAGTTGAAACTCTGCCAAATTTTCTGTTGTTCGTCACCAATTTTCGCAATCGAAGTAGGAATCTATACCTTCAATCCTAGTTTGCATGTATTAAGGTTTGATCACGCTTTATATGATTGATATTGCTGACATTCATCAAAAACTAGAGCCGAACCCAGAGTTGGATGCATGGCTAGTCTCGGGTCTAATTGGCTGGGCGACTGGTTGGCCAGCTGACTAGGGTCTTGGCCTTCTGATAGTTTTTGATTTTGCCCTCGGGTATTAGATGGTAAACCAAATCCTCCACACATATGGCACATGCATACATGTAGACCGTTACTATGTCCAAGATTCCCGTGAAATTCCATGAGAGCAGGATTATCGTGTGTGACCATATATCATTGCTATGTTTTATTTTGTTGTTGATACTATGCCATTGCGTTGTTGTTATGTTGGGATTTTTGAAAGTTCTGAATATGCTTGTGTACAATTGTTATACTGTCCAATTTTTGCATAAAATTTGTGTTAATTGTATTTGAGAAAAACTTAGATTATTATGTTAGCAACACTAGTTCGAGTGACACTTGAATAAGGCAGTAGAGGGTGTTGAGTATGCATTATAATTAAGTTCATGATTAGAGACACCTAGGTGTAAAGGGATGTGAACTGATTTGGGTGGCCCCGCCATGGCAATTTGGTGTTGGGGACCGACCTGATTTGTTTATGTATTGAAAGACCCAAACTATGAGTTGTTGGAGACAATTAATGGTGACTTCGTGGACATTTGTGAGGGCAACTCTAAACCCTGGAAGAGTGATGACTAGTGTCTTGATCGTCGTTGAACTGGAAGGGAAAGCTGTTAAGGTTCATTGGTAGCTGACCTGGTGATATCACATTCGTTTGGATTTAGGTAGGGTAAAGTAACTATTGACCTAAGTAGACAGTATAAGGTCCCTTCCTTGTAGGGCTGTTGGTATTCAAGTCAGGTACATAACCTCGGAATACGAGCCTAATGTACGTAAGGACTGGTCAATATCAACTTAGAGCCTTACGATAGATTCAATGGATAAGACCTGGATTCCCTAGGTGATGATGAACCCTAGAAAAATTAAAAGCAAGATTTATAATGAACCTACATATTACTTTTTCATTGATTTATTTACTTTGTTTATTGTTTATGCCATTATTATATATGCATCTCTAGGTTTGTATTTTGGGTATGATTTTTTATTGAGTTTCACCATACACGGAGTAACTTTTTTGCCCATGGCATTTCATGTTAGATGAATGATAACATATAGAGATTTCACCTGAGTAAGAAGAGTTGAGCATTGTAGATGAAGACTTCAATGACACTTGGCTACCATATTCCTAGACGCTCTATTTGTTATTTTGTATAAAAATTCTCATGTAAACTCATCAGGGTATTTTTGTTATTTTGGTACAAACGTTGAAACTATGTTTTATGTTTTCTATAATAAATGTTGAATTTCTTTTAATTGTTTCTTAAATTAATAAATTGAATTTTAAAAGGGTTTATGCAAAGTTTCAAGAAATTGGAGCATTACAACTTAGCATCAGAATTTGTACCAACTGAAAATGTGAGACAAATCTTAGCTCACACACGAGGATATGTGTTCCTAAGTAGGGGAGATTGTGACACCCCACTTTGACTGTGGGGCCAACTGTGAGAACCACGTCCGGGAGAGAGAGTTAGTGGATGTCTAGATGGGTGGTCAATGGTTTCACATCACTTGGTGAATGTAAATTCAATGCTATATATAATAGACTATGAACCTATCTTGTACAATGTCTTTTAAAACAATGAGGGCGTCAAAACCCAATAGAACTTAACAGTTAAATGTGTTTGTCCTCCAACAATCTAGGAATGAGTGATTTATTGGGAAGTCCATGAGATTTGGACAATCAAATAGGACAATATTGTACAAGATAAGAGTGAATCGTTAGAGGTACTTTACTATGTTTTTTATTTAGATCCTAGGATGTACCTTTACTTTAGTCATATGTATTTTATTTACTTCTTTTATTATAATCTCATTGTTATATTTTCAATTTATTTGAACTATTGTTTATTAATTACATAATTATAATTGAGGCACGATGTTAAATTAATGTTATGACATAAGTATGGACTTTGAGGTTTAGAAGGTTCGTTGGATTTGAAATTTAGGTTATTATGTGAATACTCGAACTTTAGAGAATTTGATGAAACTTGTAGAACTGAAACTGAAACTGAAACTGAATTATTGTGGATTATATATTCTCAATGAGAATATTTATGCATGTCTTTAGCTGTGATGAGGCTTAAACCAAGCTATAACTTGAACCTAAGGTGTATTTAGCCCAGTCGCGTCTTTAGCTGAATACATGCACTTAGATGTGTCATATGCTTAGCCATGTTATATATTGAGAGCCCTGTTATATTAGTCATAGCCTCCTTTTCTTAATTTAATCTAGTCGACATGGAAGAGAAGTTTAGGAAGTATCTTGGTGTTGGCATTGTGACACCTCAACCTAGTTGCGAGGCCAAACTTCTTGGAGAGAGATTTTCAATAAACATCTAGATGAGTGATTTAAGGGTGCGACATCGCTTGATGGATATAAGTTCAATGGTATATATAATATATCATGACCATACATTGTGCATGACCTTTTAAAGTTGTAAAGGCGTCAACACTCAATGAAACTTCACAGTCAAACGTGTTCATCTTAAAACAATACAAGGATGGGTAACCTATTAGAAAGTTCATGGAATTTGGACAATCAAAGTGGATAATATTGTATAAGGTGGAAGTGGGTTATTACAAATGGTATCAAAACTTACACCAACCGAAAATGTGGAATAAATCACAACTGCACACACAATGACGTATGTGCCTAAGTGGAGGAGATTGTGACACCTCAGGCATGTTGTGGTGCCAGTCGTGAGACTGGGCGTCTTGGAGAGAGAGAGAGAGTCTCGGTGGACGCCCGAATAAGTGGTCAAGGATTCCACATCGTTTGGTAGATATAAGTTCAGTGCTATATATAATAGATCATAACTCTACCATGTGCAATATTTTTTAAAGTCGTGTGGAGGTCAAACCTCAATAGAATTTCACAGTTAGCAATACAAAGATGAGTGATTTACTGGAAAGTCCATAGGATTTGGAAGGTCAAAGCAGACACAAAGCGGGAGCGGATCATTATAGCCATAGTGTTCGAGAAATATAAAGTTCATGAAGATGAAGGTCGGAAATGTGGCGGTTGGGAGTATGGTTAGCATGGTGGCCGGATTGTTGTTGAAGGAGAACACCATAATAAAAAAGAAAAGTGTACAAGCCCCGAAAATGCTTGATTGCAAACGAGTTTTTCAATTTTTGTTTCATCCAACAGATTTTTGACAGCCAGAATGGGGGTGGGGGAGGGAGATTAAAACGTGGTAAATAAACCAGAACTTAAGGTTCACTGAAGTCACTATTTTATTTCCTTCTGAATCCATTTCCTGTCCTGATAGAATTAGCACCATAGCCACCCCCATAGATTTTAGCTACAGAAATCCCTTAAGAAATTCATTTCCCTGTCCTGATAGATTTTAGCACCTTGGTCACCGACATGCAAGGAGTAGTTCATTCGGCTGGCAATTGAAATCACCACTCCGAGCTCTGGCAACTTTGTTGCTTTCACTGTGTTTGTGACCTCTGTCTCAATTCCTCCCCACATTCTGTTGCTCTGACATGAGATTGTTCGGGCCAATGATCTTCTCGATTTTATTTGATTTGAAATTTTCATGTAATTAAAGGAGCGACATTTAAAATTTACTAAATTGATACTTAGTTCAAATAGGCATTTGGATGATCCGAAAATATTTTTTGAGCTGTTAAGTTTTTTTGTTGTCTAAAATAGAGTAATAACTTATTTTTTGGTTGGCATCTAATTTTTGTTGACCACGGAAAGAGTTTTTGGCGAAAACATGAAGTGTTAAAAAGAAGTGAGAACTTCTCTCGCATAACATACAAAACTAGAGGTCTAAATTGCACACGAATTACCAACCCTGCTAGAGAATAATACTATAAATCATCAGCTACCAACCTCCAACACACTAGATATATACTTTTCATCAAAATAGGTATTTTCCGGAAACTAATTAGAGAAATAGGGTAGATCTGAAACTATTTATAAAAATAGAGCAAAATATTATTTGTAATGGCTTATTTAGGTGACATGGCAAAACGATTCCAGCGTGTATATATTGTACCTATTGTACGCCATTAATATTGTCGCTTTTATTGTACGTGAATAGGA
>JABCMJ010024724.1:0-11625 GCA_014822125.1 Arbutus unedo | reverse complement strand
TCAAAATTTTAAAATAAAATTTTATTAATAGGTTACGTGCACAAAATACATAAAAAAATTTGACTGTACATTTAAACTACGTCATTTTAATGCACAGCACCTCCCCCATTCCGTCCAATGAATGTTCTACTCAATTTTTTTAAGTCAACCAGCGCCATCCGGGACTATTGTTCCTCCCGATTGGAGTAAAGAAAAATCCAAAAAATGGAACCTATTAACAATATCAAACATTTGGTTTGATTTTTATTCGGTCTACAGTAGAGTCCGGTCGATTTTAACTTTCAAAACAAATTTGAAAATATATTTAGTTTGATCTCGATTATTTGAAATTTAGACCAAATCGAACCGATAATGGACTGAATGGTATTTGGCCCGAACCAACTTGAAGCGAATTGACTTGGACCGAACCAAAAGTTAGTCATCTGTGCGGCTTTTTGTGATTTGTGATTATATGATTTTTACTATTTAGATAAAAAATAGGTGAAATTTTTCTTAAAATAGGCTCATTTAATGTTTGATGGAAATTTTTTTAAAAAGAAGCTCATTTGATAATACATTTTCTATATTAATGACGAATTTCGGTCAAAGGGACCCAAAATTAATTTTTCACATAGCCCAATATGGCCAATTTGGGTCAGACCAAAATTTCCGAAAGAATTTAATTCGACCTCAAACTAAATCGATCCGTGAAAATATTAGACCGAACCGACTGACCTGAACCGATTTCACCGCTACTCTCCAATACCTAAAAAGTGGACAAATATACTGAAAAGGATAAATTTAGGGTGAACTAGCCCAATAAATTTGGATTAATTTGATTTTTTAGTCAATGTCTATTGTTTTAATAGTAGTAATATTTAGGATCCACTGTTTTCAAAGTATTAATAAATTAAATTTTTTTATTGACAAAATTATTAATCCCTTACGACAAAATAGATTTTCTTCTTCGGATATCCTTTTCGGAGCTTCTTTGAACTCTAAAAGAACTGAAGTAGCTTTTGATTTACTAAATTCACCAAAGAAAACTGAAAATCAGAGAGAGAGAGAGAGAGAGAGAGAGAGTAGACCAGCTTAAGACTCTAAATATTGTATCGGCATGAGTATCAATTTTTCTATAGGTACAATATGTATCGGTACTAATTATATACCAGGTACCGTATCGAATTTATTGTGACTATCAATATGTATATACCAAAGAGAGCCAAAAAATTAATTTTTTTCGCGTAAATATACGGCCGGTATGTACCGGTATTTAGAACGGTACGGTATTAAAGGTATGTGGTACTATTTTTATGTCAAAAAAGTATCGAATGGTAGTGATAACCTTGGACTATCTAACAAATAATCCACCAACAAATGTTTGCAATCTGTTTGATCCACCAAACAAATGTTTGTTTGATCCCACTGAACAAATAATCCGAGCTTCTTCAAATCTTAAGGCTTCATTCAGTTGTCAGAAAAGTTATACAAGAAATTTGTTTTCAAGAAAAGTGAAATGAAGTGAAATAGAAGAAAAAAAATTTATTTTTTTGTGTGTGTTCATTGACAAAGAAATTTTGCAGGAAAATAAAAATCTACTTGTTCATTTGTTAGGGAAAAAAAGAAAAAAAAAATTTGGGTTCAGCAACAAGTAGTGAATAAAATTAATTTTGAAAACATAGTAACTAATCATTATATTTTCAAAATTTGTCATTTTAACAATCGTGACACTCTTTTATATAAATTAAAATATCGTCATGCAAGTTTACAATTAAAAAAAAACATGTACTTTCATTCAACAAAGTTAAAAACATGTACCTCCTCTTGTTGATATCTAAGAATGAATAAATTTGTAAGTCTTAGACAATATTGGTTATTGTATTACATAAAAATACATAATCTTACCGTATCATACCCCATAATATTAAATATTTTAAACTTATATGAATTATATATTTAATAAATATTTAATTCAGATAATAAAACAGATGTAGCAATTCTAATTGTGTTATAATCTATGAAAAAGCCCACACAAGATGTATATAATATATGAAACATATTTCTACAACACTATACATACACATATATGTGTGTATATAAGAATATAAGTACAATCAAAAGTTATATTAAATATATAAACAATACATAAAACGCACCTACGTAGAGGATTTGTACTTTGCGCCATTTTTTTTCATTTTGGCGCCACTTTTTTGGATTTTTTTTGCTCCTAATATTTTCTGGCGACACATAATTCTTGTGAATTTCGCCTGACGTGATTTGAGGAAAAATAAATTCTAGTGAAAAAATTTTAAATGTGAGTTCCATAACTTTCTTAGTAGCTGAACAATAAAAAAAATACAGAAAAATTAATTTTTTCATTATTTCTTGAAAACTGAACGAAGCCTAAGAAAGCTGAAACCAAAGAAGCTTTCTATTACTTATCTAATCATATTATTTGTTTGTAATTTTCATGTCTTTAACAGGTAACTTCCCTATTTTGTAGTCTTTATGTACTATGATAACATTATTAGATAATGTTATTAAATAGATTGATGTTATTTGATAAGTTATCAGATAATAAGGAGTACCAGAAAACACTATTTTTAAAATAGATAAAAACAAGAAAAAACATTGAAAACAATTTTTATGTTTACTGATAATATTATTATTAGATAATGTTATTAATAGATTAATGTTATCTGATAATATTAACAGATAACATTATCAGACAATTAAATATGGAGTAACAAAAAAAACTATTTTTAAAGTAGATTGAAAACAAACTGGTCACAGCAACGCCACCAATCAATAACATTAAAAAAATTACATGTATAAAAATAAAAATAAAAATAAAAATAAACAATATGGTCAAAAATCACTGGGAAATACATGGGATTTTTTTAATATTCTATAATTCTATCAGTTCATTATACGCTCCTAGAAATTTTTTTGCCCAGTTCATTATGTTTTGTCTTCTAAGTTTGGACTAGCACTTCTGCACAAGGACTATGTCAAGAACTATAAAAGGCAAAGAGTTCTACAAATGTTGCTTATCTGTATCAATTAGAAATTGCATCCTGTTAACGGTGTGATAGAGGGGTACAGTTGTCATCGGATGGACAAAAATAGACACAAGTCAATTGTGCTGTTGGACACCATTGGTAGGAACTGAGGGAGACCGTGAATGTTTTTCTCTTTAAAATGTTTGTTATTTGGTGTAAGGATATTTTTGGAATAATGTGTCAAAAAGACTCTCTAATGAGCTTACTTTTAAGATGGATTAATTGTATTACAAGTTCTTCACTCTGGACTTTTGACCAAGAGTTCGGGGGGGGGGGGGGGGGGGGGGGGGGTGTGTATAGAGAGAGAGAGAGAGAGAGAGAGGGAGAGAGAGAGAGAGGGGTATCCCTTATTTTGTTAAAATACAGACCTCCTATTTCTTAATCAAATTTTAATGATCTGAACTGTTCAATGTGTTTAAAATAATTTTTAGAATACCCACAAAAAATTGGATCAAAACAATATCGGGAAGAACTTTATCTAAG
Organism: Arbutus unedo; assembly: GCA_014822125.1. Taxonomy (NCBI): domain Eukaryota; kingdom Viridiplantae; phylum Streptophyta; class Magnoliopsida; order Ericales; family Ericaceae; genus Arbutus; species Arbutus unedo. Next base: position 8,101 of record JABCMJ010024724.1, on the reverse strand, counting down.
CAGTTTTTCATAAATACTGACAAGAATAGTTTTATGCAAAACTGTTTAGAGCAAACCCTTTCCAATAATATTTTGAGCTGGTTTCTCCTTTTCTGATCAAGTTTTGATAGTCCAAACCATTCAATGTGTTTAAAATATATTTCTAAGGGTACACGTGAGAAATTAGCTGAAAATATTATCGGGAAAGACTTATAAAACTATTATTTCATTCAGTATTTATGAAAAATGGATCAGATCAAGTTCTTCCCAATATATTTTTTAGCCAATTTCTCACGGATAGCCTGAAAAATCATGTTTTAAATACAGTGAACGATTTGTGCCAACGGGTTATTTTCAACCTGATGGTACTCTGATGCTAAAGTCATAACTTGTAGGATCAAAGCGCAATAGTAACAGCTTAGCAATTGATCACGTACCTGATTAATGGTTAATGATCCCTTATTTATAAGCGATCGAATGCCATGTTTGGTAATAGAATCTTTAAGGAAACTTTTCTTATTCACAAATTACCAAATCTCATTATTATCGTGCAAAAGAATCTTCCATATGCGGCGCGTTCCCAAATTCAGCCACTGCCTTACTTACACTTTTCCATTTGGGACGTGCTATGATTCTAGAAGACTCCAGTCACCTTAACTGAACATGTGGTTAGCTACTAGGCACAGCAATACCTACACATTGTCTTGTAATAAGCCTGTTCGGCAAAACTTCAGCTAAAGCCCCACATTGTCGATATGGTTTGGAACTTGGTTCTAACCGATGGACCAAACAAAAATCTTACTCTATGGGACCGTTCGCCAATACATCTTCATATTTTAGTAAAATAAGAGATCCCTTATATATTTATATATATATATATATATATATATACATTTTTTTTTATTTATATATATATTTATAGGAGTGATAATTTGTCAATCTTGATCTAGGTCGATCTTGTGGCGTATGCAAGGAGCAACCAATTCGTGCCAGCAGGTTGTTTTCAACCTAATGGCACTCTGATGCTGAAGTTAGAATTTATGGGATCAAAGTGCAATAGTAACAACTTAGCAATTGATCACGTACCTGATTAATGGTTAATGATCCCTTATTTATAAGCCATCGAATGCCATGTTCGGTAATAGGATCTTTAAGGAAACTTTTCTTATTCACAAATTACCAAATCTCATTATTGTCATGCAGAACAACCTTCCATATGCGGCGCGTTCCCAAACTCAGCCACTGCCTGACTTGCACTTTTCTATTTAGTACGTGCTATGATTCTAGAAGACTCCAGCACCTTAACCGAACATGTGGTTGGCTACTAAGCACAGCAATACCTACACATTGTCCTGTAATAAGCCCGTTTCGCAAAACATCAACCAAAGCCCCACGTTGTTGATATGGTTTGGACCTTGGTTCTGACCGATGGACCGAACGAAAATGTCACCCTATGGGACTGTTTGACAATACATTGGTCGGAGCACCACGCTGCCGATACAACCCAACAGTGCCTTGATCTGATCAATGGGCCGAACTTAGTTATAGAGGTCCATTGGTTAATACGTTAGCCCGTGCCCCACGTTGTCGACACGACCCATGTCCTCTTAGGTCGGGCCTAGTCATTTGCCCATTATCACTTAATGGTTTGGCCCGATATTTCAACCCACTATAATAGTCCCTCAACCAAGTGTCGACTCAGTTGATGGATGGTTGACACAAGTGGCAGAACTAATAAGGCTGCAACAAATCGAGCAAGTGGCATTCACTGATGGGTCGTGTGTCAGGCCATCGCTTATTTTGCACGCATCGTAACTAGGGGTGAAATTGGTTTGGGTCGGTCGGTTTGGTCCATTTTTTTTCCAAACCGACCCCAACCGATTTATTTTCGGTTCGGTTCGGTTCGGGGTAGGGTCAGATTATTTTGGGGATTTCGGTCTGACCCAAATGGGCTATGTTGGGTCAAGTTAAAAATTGATTTTGGGCTCGTTCGGTCCAAATCCTCCACTAATATTGAAAATGGGCCTCTATTTGAATTTTTTTCCATCAAATATTAAATGGGCCACTTTAAAAAAAAATTGCATCATGGAAAAAACTCATAGCTAGATGAAAATGAAGTTCCAAAATGTCACTGAAGACGATGTTCAGTAGGGCAAGTTCCTATATTTTCCCTAATCCAAGCCACTGAAATGAACTATATCTGTCATTATACAGTGGAACCCATTATGTGAACTCCATTTTACCATCCCAAAGTAATTGTCGCCAATTGAAACAATTTGAAATTTCTATGAGTGTATGTATTGTAGACATAAATTTACAAGACATAAAGGTTAAATAGTTTCCACATTTTTTATCTCAACCATCTACCAAAGTCTGCCAAGCAAAACAAATATGCAAATCATATAGCTAGAACAGAGGTATTCACTGGGATATTGGAATGCCAAACTGTACGCATTACGAAATATTTGAAAAACTACTACAAGAGTTTATTAGATTTGTTTTAACTTTCGGTTCGGTCCACGTCGGTTTGGTCTCATACCATTCAGTCCACTTCGGTTCGATACAATACCATTCGGTCCACTATCGGTTTAGTTCGGTCTAAATTACAAAAAACTGAGATCAAACTGAATATATTTCAAAAAACAATTCGGGGACCAAAACTGACCGAAATCGGTCTGGACCAACCGAAGACTGAGCCAAACAATCAATTTTTTTTGGTCGGTTCAGTTTTTTCTATTTTTCTTTCACCCTTAGTCGTAACAAAAGGCATTGAACGCACCCTCCGTAGGATGTTGCCATGTGGACACTATCGTACAGTTCAACTTTCAAACCATTTTGTTCCCGCGTGCCTTTTCACATTCCAAAGGTATATATGCCATTTGAGGAAGAGGAAATGTCACATTTCTTCTTTCTCTCTTAATCCTCTCTCTATGCAGCTCATTTCGCCATTGTTGAAACCTCTAAACGGCCATCTTCACAAAGTGTCTTAGAGATCATTCTCTAGGTAGCCCATAGCTTGTTATTTTCTCTATTCACTTCTAGCATTTTGGAACACGGATTAGTTCGGAATCCTCAGAATGATTGGATTTCAAACTTTTCGGCACTGTTCACATATGAACAGTGCCCCTAACATTGTCCCATCGCCTTTTTCAGCAAGCATATCACATCAATGTGCTTTTTTAGGCAACCCTGTCCCATCACCTTGTTATACCCAGAATATTAACCCACGCATTGGGCATTTAGCCAATCATCTTCGACGTCAACCCTCTTGTCCTTACTTTTGATTCATTTCCACCCTTTTACCTTTATTAGGTCTTCTCATGCCGCTGAGGAGAAACAAGTATCGAGCATATTTCCAACTCATTCGCTGAGCTCCAGGCCTTCTAGAACATAGAGAATATACCGAATGATGTGCATGTTACGTTGTTGCCAACGGGCACCTTGCCCGTCCCTTGAACGGATTGCATCCACATTCCCTTGATGGTTATAATCGAAGAGAGGGAGGGGGGGGGGGGGGGGGGTCGGGGGGGGTTGAGTTCCCCCTTCATCCGTGGTTTTGGCGCGCCTTTTATGAACTTGACCTCTTCCCCTATTAGGCGTCGGTCAACTTTTATAAAATAATCATGTCGATTGTTTGGCTGAAGGCACTTCATAAACTTGATCTCAATTTCTGTGATATCTCTAGCCTATATTCTTCTAGTAGGAACACCGTCTTGAAGAGGCACCACTTACAGAGTCATCCTCGATACGAATCGTTGATATTTTGTCTTCCCAACTTTTATAAGTACACCGTGGACATAGTAGAAGTCACGGGCAACTTTGAGTTCGGCCCTGACGAAGAGAGAGCATCCGGTCTCCCGCATTCCGGGCAAATTAGGTGATGGTCGACTCCACACTTGCATTGTCTCATACTATTCTTGTTGATTTTTTGTTCGGCTCTGACTTTTTTTTTGTAGACCGTGATGCCGTCGGCCAATTAAACGCTGAAGCCGATCCATCTCGAATCTTTAAGGCCTTTCAAGTCGCGACTTTCAACCGAGAGGTCGCTCCATTCTCGAGTTTGAGCCTCATTACATGCACACGCTTGAGGATCACCGTGCCAAGAGAGCCCCTGCCAGCAAATTCATTCAACACCTCGACCGAACATCCGATCCAGCTGATGCCGCTCAACCAAACATGGAGCATATTCAAAATCATCGCAACAGGCCATTCGTTGCTCAATTTTCTACTTTGTCAGCATACGCAGCCCTGTGCACACAATTCATTCCTGTTTTGTCGCAGTCAGCGACTTCTACAGCTTCTCCCCCTTTTTCTAGAAAAAAGACCTTGGAGGAAACTGAAGGCATTGAAGAAATCGTCTCCCCCATTCTTCCAAAGCGTCTAAGAGAGCGGGCAAGGATCTAGAAGAGCCTGCAAACTCTCAGCCTTGGAAGCTGGAGCTTAGGGTCGATGGGAAAAGGATCATGGACTTCAACACCATCGAGGACCTTGGGGTTGCCTGCATTCTGGCTCAATCGGTCCAGCTACCAAGGGATGCTGATGTGCTATCGACGACCACCAAACCACTATACTAGACTGCTCTAAAGGCTGCCCTCTCAGTAGGCCTCGTTCTCATGTCTCTTATTCTTAGTATAAAATTGTTTTTAACTTGATAGTCGGCTTTAATCTTAGACCATCCTAGCTCTTTCGACGCTCAACCAAAATCTCTCTGAATCAATGTGGTAAACTAGTCGGTCGATCAACAAGATGGCTAAAGAGAAAGAGCTAATGGAGGCTTTGGAGGACTAGGTCGACAAGATGAAAGAGGAGGTGATTGCCTTGACCTCCAAGGTTGACGTTGTCAAAGGGGGCAATGATGATTTGCTGAGGGAGGTTAAAAAGTTGTCAAAGGGTCTGGTCCAACAGGCCTAAGGATAAGGGGTTCGAGGAGGCCGAAGACCAATGCGAAGAAGAGATCATGAAGGCCAAGGATGTGATTGTTGAGACTGCAATACATCTTGTATAGTGGCTCAACATGTTCTTATTTGGCATACATGCAATACTTAATTGTCATTTTTATCAAATAATGCATGGATGGTAGCTTGTGTCCAATTACACGTTTTCTATGTTAAAAGATGTGCTTGATGACGAAATTATGCTATCCGAATGCCTGGAAGAAATCTCGACACCCGAATGATGGAAGTGCGATTAGAAGAGGTGCTGAGGCTGAGGGTGATACGTAGTCTGAAGAAATCACGAAATAAAAGAGAAAACCTTGACGACATGAACCTAACCTGATGAACAAATCAAGCCAAAATGTACCTTTTGCCTCTATAATTTTCCTTCACTAGTGCTACCTTGGACCAACCGAAGTTGGCACTTGACATGCCCCAAAGCAAGGGAGAAGGATTACGGAAAGATTATCACATGGGTAACAAGTGGAACTCCCATTCCAATATTAAGTTAATTGTTAGAACACTGGTAGTTTGTAAAGTAGGAGAAAGTATTGACAAGCATGCGTAAAAACAAAGCTCAATATTACAACATTGGGCCCGTCAAGCAATGAGGAAAGTTTGCTTCTGGCCTATCAAGAATATGATCGTCCAGTGGGTTAGAGTTTGGAGGGAGAGAGCTGTCTACTTCAATGACTTGTCGTTGTCCTTTCTCTTTTTCGTTCTCTCTGTCGACATCGACTGTCGAATCCGACCTTGCTTCATCAGATGTCAGTAGGGTTGTTTTCACTCTCGAGCCGCCTATCTAGTTTCATGCCTCAGCCTCGACAATACTTCCACTTGGAGATCTTTACCTTAGATACCTCGATAGGCTCTCGTATAGAAGAGATTCTTTCAAAAGTTTGGCTGCCTAAAGGCCATTTGTTCAGCCTTGTTGGTAAATCTCATCCATTAGGTCATTTAGCTGCTTCAAGTATGCCTCCTTACTCTTGCTATACTCTTCGTTGAAAGCAGTCACTTGTAGCTCTTCCCTCTTTCTCTCCTCTCTCTTCAGCTTCAGTTCCATCTCAACAACATTCATCTTGGCGGTCTTTAACTTCTTAGCCTTCTTTTCCTCCACTTTGTCCCTGTGTGCAATCTCATCATGCAGTTGCTTCACCTTTATTTCAAGGGTCTTTGACTTGTCAACCAGCTGGTTGGTAATCAATGTGGGTTCTCCCATTTGGACCTTTATGCACATGACGTTTTGAAAAGTATAAAGATTATTGCAAAATTGAAAGATGGAAGAGGGTTCTCACAAACATATCACCAAAGTAAAAGACAAAATATACCTCAATGTTCTTATGCATACCTCAATCAAAATTATGTCATTTGGCTAAGACTTAAATCTCTAGGGAGCATGACGGCTTTGGCAAGTGCAAAGGTTGTGTGCCGATTCTCTATCGTGTATGACTCTCAGACTAGCCCCGGGCTGGAGGAGAGTTGAGGAGCCCAGACTCGAGCCACTATGGCAACTATACTGGGAGCCTATTTTTAAAGAGTTGTTTCGACAACTGTTGGTAAGCAGTCAGTACTTTAAATTGAGCCGGAAGTCTGCGCTACTTTCTTTTGGGCTTCGCTTCTCTCGCCAAGGCTCGTTTGCTTTAGAGTGTCTTTGGAAACGGTCTTGTTCAGTGGAGATTTTGAAGGTGTCTTTCTCTTTTTTTTGGCCCATAGCGTCATGGCCATGTTGACATGTTCCCTGTCCATCTCGTCTGAAACATGGTGCTCAGGACTCGACATTGCAACTTCATCTGAACATCGCAGTTGTTGTGAATCTTGCGAGCTGCCTTACCCTTCGAATCTCGATAGAGTAATGGGTGACCTACACAAGCACTATTGTAATGTCTCGGTTCTCAATTTTATAGCAATTTTTGAGTCATGCGATACTGGCCTCAGTCTTAAATCTAGAGACTTCCTGATCACCTAACACAATAAAAGGAGGAGTTGGTTGGTACGCTATTAAAGAAGAAAAATTCACAGATGGGAAAAAAGAACTTAATGTATGAGCACCTATCTCCCCTCTCTCTCGGCACCGCGTAAACCATGTCCTCATTAGGGCCGCATTTAAAGTTGCTTTTCATGCTCAAGAAATCATTTACTTATTTGTCAAAATCTATAAAAAGGTTGATATGGGTTCTCCATCGAGCTGACACTAGAGATGGTATCGTTCGGATTTCATGTTTCAGTTTATGGCATATGCGCTACATATGTCGAAGAACCGAAACTCAATGTTATAGCTTTCCATCAATCAGATGATCTCGTTCAGGACTCTAAAAGTATTTACTGATACCTGTGATGTTGTGATACCGATCTCAAAGAAGAACTAGCGTGAGAAAGGATGAAGTGGAACTGAACTTTCCCTTCTACTATGGCAATGATTGCAATGTGCGTCCAGTCAAACCTTAGTTTCGGCTTAGATTCTTTTGGGAGGAGCTTTAGTTTTATAACATTGGTGATCATGTACTCTTTTCTAAATGCCCTTATGGAGTCCTCATGGGAAAAGTGTGCCCGGAGCTTACCGAAGGCCGTCCTTTGACACCTAAGAAGGAGACAATATGGTCCTGGGATCATGGTTTATCCTGTTAGGGATCGATTCCCCAAACCTAGTGATGAACGCGTATAGTTTGTACACCAAAAAAATATGAAACCCTACTAGGCGGAACTAGGGTTTATACCTTCGAGATCTATCTGGTTTGATCTCAGCTGTCTTCACATTTTGATCCTGATAGAACGTTGAGTAGGGCTAGAATGATCATGCTTGATTGACCTCGAGATCTTCTACCGTAATCCTATTTCACCTTGATCACGTACTAAAGATGGACTAAAAAACGTGATCTCTTTGCCTTCTCAAAATCTTTCTCAATCTTTCGAATATCAAGTTGTCTCTGACCTAAAAGGCATAGCAGTATATATATAAGCAATGATAGGGACCCCTAGGAGAAATATGGGTTGGGCTTTTTATATAATTCAGGATTTCTAATCCAGTCCGGATTAATTCTGAATTATATAAATTATAATTCATACAACTACAGAATTATAATTGCATTCCCCTCCCATATCTCAAAATTATATTTCAAACTCCATATTATTAAATGCTTATTTTATCTCCACACGTTAAGATTACAGATACCCGTTAATTAAAATAAATT
>JABCMJ010024716.1:0-24981 GCA_014822125.1 Arbutus unedo | reverse complement strand
TCAAGATCTAAGAACATACTGTGACCTGTGCTTTTTCTAATTTGGGGTAAAATACGCTGACCTCCCTGAAGTTTTCGGACAAATACAAAGACGAACTCCTAGATTTTAATAAATTTACTGACTTCTTTACTTTACAAATTATTTAATGGATTCTTTTTTGCCGTTAAATTCTTTTAAGTACCATTAGTTTTAGTTGATCAAAAACTAAAACCCTCTTTATAACCAATCAAAAGATACTTGCAAATACACCGTCAATAGGTGTGCACATATCAAGGTGAAAGATACACTGTAAATTATTATTACACGTACAGATATTGAGAGCTTCTTGTAAATCTTGTCCTGATTTGATAATCTTTTGTCTTGCATATCACATGGTTCAAAAGTGAGAAAGATAGTACGTTATAACCGCGGACTATATAACATTCCAAGTGAAGAAAAATCACTCACCTACGGTATGTATTAACTGTATGCCTTGCTTGTCAACTTATTTAGTATGGCAGGTACATCCGTCTCATTTCTCGCATTTATCATTCTCAACGTACTTCTTTCAACATTTATATACTTATATACTTTTTATCATAGGCATGATCCAAAGACGTACAATTTTGGATATAAAAAATGAGCCTCCATTGTTAAAAGTTATATCTATTTCGTCTAGTCTTCTTTTATATTTTGAGAAGTGTTTTTAAGACAGGACGAGAATCGAGTTTTCTTTATATCTCTCTCATTGGCATATGTTGCAAGTTAGTTTGATATCAAAACTCGAGTTGTGAGAGACTGGAGTATTTTTAATAATAGTGGGTGTGCTTTCCGTTTAGGATATTTGTTCAGAATAAGTGGTTACGAGTTCTCTATGATTTCAGTTCATAAGTGGTAACTCCTTTCGTTGCACTTATGGATTGAAAAACACTTTTTAGTGCCAACAAATTGTACAATTTGTTGGTTATGAAAACACATGAGTTTCGATAGGTTGGAGAATCGAAAATATAAATAGGACACATGGGCCATAGAGATAGATGGAGGATATTTTTTTTAATTAATTTGTTTATTTAAGGACAATGAATATCTTTTTTGAGCATTTGTATTTGAGAGAGATAGAGTTATGCTTAGGTCAATTTCTCTAATTTATAATTTTGTTGATAAGTCAAAGGTGAACTTTAGATAAATCGGTAATCACATGTGAATTTCATAAAACATTCATACATGACAATCGAAGAGCCCAATATTTAGAGTCACTCTCGTTCCTTAATAAGAACTGCAGAATAATTACCACACAATGATTTCTCCATTTATTAGTTCAATGAACACTCAAATGTGGATCATAGACAATCAAGTTATGTTGAGATTTGATAGCTTATTGGGATCGTATTGGAATTTTGTAATATTTCATTCGCTATTCAATTTGAATGGTTTATAAAAATTGCTAACCTTGAAAAGTTAACTATCGAATTAATGTATTTGCTATATCGAATGATTGGGTTGAATTGGTATGAAAAATATTCGGATCATTAAAACAGATACGACGAGCTAATAGTTCATTAAACTCTGCGACATTTATCTTGCAGGTGCATTAATCATTTTTTCTACAGTAAACGTAATTTTTTAATTTGCTATCAATTATTGTATGAAAATGTTGGCAATATTACATCACTAATGATGAAGTTATTATTTTTGGCTCGATCAATTATTCTAAATTTATTATACGTGCGAACGTAATCAAATATGGAAACAAGGAAAATAGTAGCAAATTAGCAAGAAGTGTTTGATAAGCCATCAAGGACAAATATAACGGAGTCATTGATAGCAGTCTCTCAAAACATACGACTAATCGAGAAAAGTGAAACGGGTTGCGATTGATGGTGTTAAAAAACAGACAAGGATAAGCACAAGAGCGCAATGTATTATTATTTTTGTACAGATCAATGTTCTAACAGTTGTTGATGTTATTTTATAATTTTTCACACGCCTATCCAGGATAATAGTACTTTTTTTGTATTTCATAAGTCTTCGCATCGTATTAGTAAAATTGAATACTTGAAATTCAATAAATCCCTATATTTATTCCTTTTATATTTTGAAAAATAACAAAATAAATAATTCTCTCGCCATAAAAGAAACCAAATTTTAAAAAAGTATGCATCATTTACAGGGTGACAGTTTTGAATAAATCATACATCAGTTGTATTTATCGAAAAGTATAGAAGAAGATAGTTTGTGCACCAACGTATGCCATAAAGAGTCCAACCCATAACAAATAAAAAGTTATGCGACTCAATTTCAACAAAATGACTTTGATATAGCTCACTCATTTAGATACTTTAATATTTATCAATTGCGATGGTGGATTCATGGTTATTGCTTCGGGAGTGAAGTAGAACAAGAAATCGTAAGCTTCTAAGCAGTGGGAGAAACATGGGGCTTAGACCGCGTTCCTATAGAAGAAGGACTTGGTTAAGGAAACCTATCAAAGCTGTAGCAAAAGCAAGTATTTACAGGGTAATTGTCACTGCTTATGGACACGTAACTAATTCTGCCTCTATTTAGGCAATTTGAGAAATTTATACGGCGTTGAAGTTATAATTTGAGAAACAATAATAGTTGAAGGGAGTAAAATGTAATTAATGATTTCTTCCAGTGAATGAAGTCGGCCCCGCTGCCCCCCGCCCCCCGCCCCCCTATAAGTTACAAAAAATGCATGGGAACTTTTGGAACTTTCTCAACTGTTCCTCTATTTATTTTCCCCCCTCCTCCAAAAACCACAGCCAAATTTTCCGGGCAAATACGAAACGCGAAAAGTAGAGCGCCGTCTTCTTCCATTTTCAGTGATAGAACTGGCGCTCGAAGCTTGTAATGGCTGTAGAAACCGAGGCCGCAGCTGCACCGAACTTGGCGGCCCTTGCCGACACCGATATCAATTGGGACAGGTTCCCCTCTCTATTTCATTTGATTACATGTTCATTTATGTATTTTACGAATTTTCAAGTGGTTGGAATTGGTTTGGTGGCCGTAGTTGGAGATGGGATTGCATGTGTTTATGGATTGAAAGAAATTCTATCTCGGGAAATGGTAGAATTTGCCAGCGGTGTGAACTGCGAAAGGATTAGCGTTTAACTTTATGTATATTATTTTTTACGCTCGTGTTTATGTATGCCCTGAACAGTTATCGTCGCTGCCTCGTCGTTGGTGCTGATGTTCCATCTGCTTTTTGTTTGATCAGTTTTCTTACTTCTCTGCAACATGGAGTTATACTGTATCATAGGGCTTGATTCTTAATGTATGGATCACCCGTGATCAGCAGTGTCCTATTACCCCGGGTGGAAGAGCTTGAACGAGATTTAGATGCATTTTTTGGTTTAATTGTGTTGTTATTTCGAGGGAAGTAAGCAGTTATATACAAAGTTGGAGCGCTTATTGTTTGATCCAGTATCGTAGGGCTTGATTCTTAATTCATGGATCACCCATGATCAATTGTATCCTGCTATCTCGGGGCGAAGGGCTTGAACCAGATTTAGACGCATTTATTAATTTAATTGTGGTGTTATTTCGACGGAAGGAAGCAGTTGTATACAAAGTTGGAGATCTGCTATTAGCTTGGTTTGTGTGTACTGCAAGTGTTGATTAGATGATGCCCATAATCTTATTGTCTAAGGACAGTTCATTGTTTCTTTTTTTTTTTTCCTCTTAAATTGTAATTATTTGTCTTGCTGTACTACCCCAATTTTTGATGATCACATGGTAACGAATATGGATTTTGAGGATTAGAAAAGGTATATTGATATGCAGCAGTGTGCTAATTGACCTGCGGTGGTATAACTCTGCCAGTTTACACATGGAACTTTCAGGGCCAAAGTGGGCATTCCGAGGTTGCCTCATGTTGGGTTGTCGTTTTATGAAGAATGGCTACAGGAGAGGGTAGGTGTCAATTAGACATTAGTATTTCTGTTTCCTATTTGTGAAGAATTAGTTAAAAACATGACATATGCAAGCCTACTTTTGACCAATGTTTCCCTGCTAGCTATAACCAATGCACTTGAAATCGTTCTCTGGATTTCCAGCTTTGTTGGAAAAAGTGAAATTTATGCGGTGGTCGGCATTTTACAGTTAGACACAGGATTATCAAGTCAATACAGAGCGCTTATTGGCATCAAATCGTTTTAGGGGTTATAGATTTTGACAATCTAACTAAAAGCTTAACTGGTTTACGGTGGAGTACTTGATTTGTCAATGTGTTTTTGTTTTGTTTCCAAAGTATCGATTGTAGGCTCTTGAGACAATATAACATCATTTTAATTTAGACCAGAGGTGAAAGTGACGCTCCCTTATTTATAGAGAGTTTCTCTGTTATTTACTAGTAGTTTAGGCGGTTGATCGAAGAAAGAAGATGGAAGTTTCATAAAGCAAGCACCTCTTTTTTTCAGCCTTGGTCAAATAGGGGCTGGGGCGCAGTTCTTAAACAGAATCTAAAGCCACTTGACATTCCAATCCGGTTCCAACAATGCAGTTCTTGGACTGAGAAAACGGAACTGCAAATATTATCATACAACCTTATCCTAGCTGTGCCTGTATCTCAACTCTTTGAATTTTGTCGTATAGTCATGTCCGCGTTGTACTCGTGTCCCGTTTCCATATCCGTTTTCCTAGGTCCCACATCTCTTATGATTGAATCAATTGTCGTTACAGTTAGAGGACATAATTATGTCTAAGAATTATTGTTTTATGAGTTGAACTCAGTTGTTTTTATTCGCCTTCATGTATATATATGTTAAATGTTTGGCTTCAAAATTTGTAGCTCATACTGAATTGTAAGAATCCATTTAATCGATTTGAAACTGTGGATGTCAATTCACAATGCACCAAGTTATTGAACATGAAGGCTCATAGAGATGTCACCAACCTTCCCAATAGAGCCACTACTTCCAGCTACTCAGGAATGAAGCTTGTCTAGGAAATGAATTTGAATTGTATTCCTTTATGTTCTCATGACCGGAAAAAGAAGCATGACTATCCACCTTAGGATGTTTTAGACAATGGAACATAGTGACAATTCTAAACTCATTAGCCCCCTCGGATGGGTGTTTAGCCTTCAACAGCTTCTTAGGGCTTGAGAAACTAGTATACTTGTAGCCTGCTATTTTGACATAGGGAGTTGAAGATATGTGATTTGTTGGTGCGGGCTCAAAGGAAGAAGACGGTGAATCAAATGTTCCTAAGTTCTCTATAAATCTTCAATAATTAGACAGGGTCTGGTATTGTTCTTTGTAGTGGAGCTTTTCAATTATTGCGTTGAATGACGATTATTCTGTATGCAGTGGTGGTAAGATGCTGTAGGCTTTTCTATATCACACTGTTTGTGGTAAGGTAACTCAATCTGAGTATTACCTGCCAAACTGGTAGATGAAGACTGGAACATTGCACTATTGAATCGATTATTGCTTATGCAGGGTTATTAAGCAGTAGGTTCGGTCCAAGTTTATAACCAAGAGCATCTGCTCTGTAGTTCAAGTGTTGATGCATACAATCAGAAAAAGCTTGTCTTCAGTTATATTCATTCATGATTGTTTTCTTTTGCCTACTTATCACCTCAAAATGTTCGTTTGGTTTTTTGTTGTCTCTCTTGCATCCAAAGGAGATCTAGGAGTAAAAAAAGAAGAAAGTTTCCTATTTCTAAGTTTAGTTCCATAGGACACGAGTTTGCCATTGTGTGGAAAATGGAACACATTTTGAAACATTGTTTTCAGAAGTCCAATGTTTTTAGAAATTTTGCACTTGCTTCCTCAAGTCATTTTCCAGTAGTTGAAGTCAGTAAAACGTACTTCCAAAAGCATTTTGACCAAATTTCCTTTATGTTTGTCCACTTAATCTCCACCCTCTTTATAATTAGCTTCGTTACATTTTATTTTTTCTCATGGGCATCTATTAAGGCAATTACGAGGAAAATTGTTCTGCTATATTCTCCGTTTTTGCAAAGTAGGTGTTCCGTATTTTGGAACGCACATTTCCAAAATGAAATTTGGTAGGTTATTAGCATGTTCTGCTAACACAATCCCCCACCCACCCACCCAACTTTCAAGGAGGGGCGAAGACATCCTTCCTCCATTTTGCCTTGGTCATGCCTAGCCAGTTTCAGTATCGAATTTTTCCGGCCTAAACAAGTGGATCTTTCCCCTCATGAGTGGATTAGGTTGAATTCTAACAGGTTGAACTCATAACAGTTGGTTGGGCTTGCTTAATTCCATTACTTTTGTTTTACATGGTAGTCTAACATTTATTTAATGGGCAGTTTGCTGTGTAGAATGTAGTACCTTGGTGGACTCCTAATTTCAAATTTCTCAAGTTTGTTACATACAATTCCAGAACCATCTTCGTTAGTTTATATTGGTAGTTGCATTAAGCATATATCCCTGACCCTGGGCCTAGCTCTTCTATGCACCCATAAGTTATTATTACTCATGAAGTCACTAGTGCTGCTCCTTTATCAAGGGAACTGTGATCTCTCTTTTTTCCTGCCTGGATTTGCTTTTCTTTGTGGTAATGATGATCCCGTTGGTAATATGCTATTGATTTTTGTGCATGTTTTAGGAACTTGCAGAACTTCATTTCATCCCATATGTGCGAGGGAGGCAAGGCACAGAATGGAGATTTGGGGAAAATTGGGATGTGATGATGTAAGCATTGTTATTAATCCATTTTAGTAAGGATGAGTGAATTATTGTTTTTGATTTCAATTTTTTTTTCCCCTAGTTTGAAAAGCGAAATTGTTATTACCACTGTTTTGTTTGGGGTTGCCTTTTGGTAAAATGCCGCTTGATGAGTAAGACTTGTCTCTTTCTTTTCTTCCTATCGCAACTGGGGAGAAAACCTATAGGTTGAGTTACGGGCCTTTTGCTCAAAGCATTCAGAAGTCCGGAATGGTTGCAGAATCCAACAGTCGGGAGATATGTCCATGACAGTTGACTCTGATTCAGCCAGTATGAAGCATGAACCAGTGACACCAACAGTGAACAAACCACACAAATTAAAAATTGGCCTGAAAAATGGAGATAAGATCAATGTACATTTAGAAATAAGTGATCCCAATATCAATAAGTTGGGCAACACTATGCTACATGAAGGACTGTCAGATGCCAGATCAAATTCTAGGCTGCTGCCTGGATGTGGTAATGCTCAGCAACCTGCCAGTACAGACACCTTGGGCAGGAGCCTCGGTGATGATGTGAACACATCCAACTCAATAGATTTTACATTGATTCTGAAAAAGGTAGATTGAAGAACTGCATCAATAACTTCATCACTAATCTCCTTCCACATGTAGCTTCATTTGAAAATGAGATTTGTGTATAAGTTAGACATTTGTCATTTCTGCAGCTAATAGACAGAGGAAAAGTCAATGTGAAAGATGTTGCCTCAGAGATCGGTGTTTCATCTGACTCATTGGCCTCAATGCTTGCTGTAAGACCAATTTTTTACAAATTTTCCTGTTTACGCTATGCATACGGATGGATGTGCATATATGTATTTACTGACTGGTTTTAGTGTATCGTGGTCTCACCTTGGTTTTGATTTCACAGGACAATTGTTTGGTACCAGATTTGCGTTCCAAAATTGTGGTGTGGTTAAAAAAACATGCTTATATTGGTACTCTAAAGAAAAATTTGAAAGTTAAAATCAAATCCTCATTTGCGTCAAAGGATGATATGGGGCCTGCTGAAGGTTCTGATGCTGTTTTGGAGTCGGAGTCAGATATCCCAGAGGATGTTCCTGTTAAGTCTGTACCACCACGGAGAAGAACAAAAAGCAACGTTAGGATTTTGAAGGAAAACAAGGTGATCTGCTCATCTAAGGAAATGATTAGTGATGACGAAAAAGCAATTGATCCGGCTAAAAGAGGTCAAGTGATCGGTGAAGGTGCAAGTTATCAAACTAAAGAATCTGTTTTTGACATGACTGAGAAGGTAAGCATTGCACTTCATACTAAGCTGTTCTCTAGTGTTTCCTTGGGGAAAATTGTAGCTTTTTTCTGTGGACAGAATTTGGGATATTAAATTGGAAGAGAAAAACCTGAAAATTCATTCTACTTTTGGATGACAAATTTCATAGTCTTGTAACTTGTTGAGATGTCCTCACACCCTGTGGTTAGTGCTATTAACTAATGCCACCTTATTACCAGCCCTTTGAGATGCAATCAGCAAAAAAAAAAAATTCATCTCCTTTTGTTCCTGTAAATTGATCTAACAGCTGCCATTCCATTTTATTTTGTTGGTAAATCTTGTATTTTCATATTTACTAGATGTAGCAAGCTCTTTTTCTGGAATGGAAGAAACCTGACTTGTTGCCCCTAGCTAAAATTGTTTGAGGCCCGTATATGAGTCGTGAAAAGGCCTGAATCTTTATCTTCTTAAATATGAGACACAAGACTTCTTTTACTTCTGTTGCCAGTGTTAACTTCACCGCTACTATCAGTGCCCCCTCCCACTTTGGCCGCAAACACTAGCTGAGTGACTCAATATTATTGCCATCATCTGTGACTGTCACATGTATGGCTGTTGTAAGTTGAAAATGGGCAACGGCTCCTTGCTTTTTTGTGTATGGCAATTACCATTGTTTATGCATTCCACTTGAAACAAATTGGCAATGAGTAGTGAGCCTGACCAGGCACAAACTAGTTTTTGAGGTTATAGTTATGGGACAAACTCTGCACTTGCGGTTCCTGACTCGCAAGTGGAAAGGTAAAAAAAGGATGCATAACATAGGGATCACGAAGAAACAAGATGTTCTTAAGGCACAAAAAGGGGTTGATTGATCGAGTCTTATCCAAAAGCTTTCGAGAGCCTAGCTTTGACACCATGTTAAAACATCCCACTTAAAAGAATATTGGCGATGATTGGGAGGCCGTTCGGTCTCTTGTACTAGTTTTGGAGGTAATAGTTAACAAATGTGGTCAAACTCCAAACAACCATCAACTGCAACTGTCCATTTTGCATTGTGTCAATCAATCTTAATCAACCAAGTGTTCTGCATCTTTAGATGCCACTGTATTGGGTCACAAGAATTTTTTTGTGGCCTTTATCCTGTCAACATTTTGCCAGCTTCCTCACATTCTTTGCTACAACAGTAGCGGCAAATAAAGTTTTGTAGATGAGAAACTTGTTTGGTTGACACTTTTCAGAAACTGTTTTAAATGTTTTTTTGAAAGTAGAACCTATTTTTGAGAAGATTTGGAAAAGATGTTTTCTGAATTCCGGAAATATTTGGACTAAAACACAAGATATATTTATTTTTCAAGAACAGTTTTACACGACATATAAGTTACTGTACTTGTGACTGATAAGATTATAATATTCTGCCCATCCCGTCACCCGAATACCATACTAGCTCTGTCCTACCTCCAAAAGTTGTTTACACTTTCCCGACTCAGATTCGTTGTCATATTCTTTTCCATCAAAGTATATTCTGTCTGAACCACCACCACCGCCATTGTCATAGGATCTCGTCACTGTTTATGCCTACTGCGTCGTATGGTTTCATCATTGCTTGAGCCAACGTCTCCACGTTTTTCGGTGCTTTGAATACGTCTCAAAGTGTTTCATACATTTTCTTGTTCAATGTAATTAAGTTCTCGTTTTGGTTCATGTTTGTGCAGAATTTGGATCAAGAAGGGGTTTGCGATCTGTTGGAAAACAACTCTTCTCAATTTGAAGGTTTGTTTTAGAAACACTCCCATGAAGAGTTGGATTGCTGTGCTAGTTAAAATGACTGGTTTTGTTTCGAATAATGGGTAGTTTCATTGGGCAGTATGAAGTTTTAGAATTGTGTGCTTGTACCAATGACTGCTTGTTCTTACAAGGCTAGATTGGCAGGCTGTGTTCAAGTTTTAGACCTTTGCGTGCTTGCTTCTTATCATTTATGTCTATGTTGTTCATTAAACTTGTTAAATCTAGTTTGGCGCTTTGGAACCTAGTTAAGGAATAAAATTTCATTTTATTTTGGTCATAATAGTTGAAATGTTTGTTTCCTACGAATTTGTCATGAAGAATTAGTGCAAAGTGAAAGTCCAGTGTATTGATGTAAAATTCAAACACATGCTTCAACTCACTGAGACACAATGAGCATGAAAAAAATACTCCTATTTTATACCTACAGGGCATCGTTGGAAACTATGTATTTTTTTGTCTTTTTCTTTAATTGTTGCAAAGATGACATGGTAACAAAGGAAACATCTCATATCGGATTGAAATTTTGAAGTGGAAATGGAGAAGACGAGAGAGAAACAAAAGAGAATGATGATATTGTTGGACCAGTTAGCGGAATTACAAGTACCTTATTGGTCTTCCTTTTCCTATTAGTTTGGGGGATCAGAACCCAGTCTTTTGTACTTTTTTCATGTGATGGTGCCAACTCACTTTCTAGCAACCCTGCCCGACCCCAAAAATGAAAAAAACTGTTTTTTTTATATGGTAGCTTTGTTGATTTTTGGTGGAAGTTCTTTTCTTATAAAGAAATCTGTTTAATCTTCCCACCAAAAGGATCTCTCTACACTTTCGAACCTTCAACCGAATGATTATGGACTGAAAGATCAATATTAGTAGCAAGAAATGAAAAAGGAAGAAACAGTTGGATTCAACTCTCACGTGCTTATATATTTTGAAGCAAGGGTGTGGGTATGTGTATGACTTCCTGTTTTGAAATCTTACTCCGAAATTTGATGGCTGCCAGACTTCCCCTTTTGCAGGGAGTGGGGGGCAGGGGTACAAAAATTAGCAAACCTGTCTCATTGCAAGGATTTAAATGTGGCTAGGCACTAGTAGGGTGGAAGAGGGGCGCCTAGCGCCTAGGTCGACTAGTCAGAGACTAAAGATTAGGCTGTTTTTTTTTATTTTTAAAAGTATTTCCCCTCTGGTTGAGTAAGAAATTATATAAGACTATGAAGAAATGAATTTAGGCTAATTAACTACTAGTAAAACTAAAAAAGTAAGTAGTAACAAATAACAAATCCAAAACAAAGTTGAATGTTCAAAACTCAAAACTAAATGAAATTAAGAAATTAATACGTAAAATCCCAAATTTTCAAATAACAAAGACTTGTCGAACCTTGTAATTTTAAAATATTTCTAATTTACTCTAAATTTAAAATATTCTTTTGAAAAACGACTGCGTAGGCCGACTAATCCTAAAACCGGCTAGGTCGACTAGTTGCCCACTGGGCAGACTAATGACCGATTAATTTCTGACTAATCCTACTTTTGCGACAAGATGTGAAGTCGAGGTAGCAAGGCACCACATAGTGTCTAGGTGCCACCTTGGCCGATTTTTCAGCACTGTCTCATTGCCGTGCATTTTAGGAAATGACTTTTTTTCCTGCTATATAAGGTGTAATAGATCCATGAATACAAACAAATCATGTGTTAGCATGACCAAAAGTTGTGCAGTACTCTGTGAAGTTGTAGAATCTGTTGGTACATGCTTATGACATTATATGGCAGACTAAAAGAAAATCATGTGTTGGACCAAATAAATCCTTTATATGGAAACTAAGAAATAAATAAATTGAAATATCATGACTTTGTTGATCTAACAAAAAAAAAAGGAAGTTTCTCTTTCTTATGATATGTTAGTTGAATGAAGTACATATAAATATGGATTGATGCAGATACAATTATTGGACCAATCTTATTTTTTATCCAAAAGAGTAATTTGAAACTATATATATTTTTAAAGTATTACTATGTATTATAATATAGAAAATAGAGAAATCTATTTTCAATTTAAATTTAATCGTTTATGTTTGTGCTTTGAACTTTCCTATCTATCCCTTTGTATGATGATTGAGCAATGAACCAAGTAAAAAATCTTCTTAGATGATTGAGCAATACACAAACGTTGAAAGGAATTAATTTTAGATGTAACTTCTCCTTCTATACGCATGAAATGCCTTTTTTTATCAGTGCGTGGGATTTTGAACCATTGACGGTGGTCAACCTCCAAAATGGTACATGCGGAAAAATTAATCTTTTATGAAGAATTAGTGGGAGGATTTATGTTTGTTGTGCTTGTGAAGAGGTGTGTTAAAATCAACTCACGACATTGGTTAGAGAAATGTAATTCTTGTTGAAAGAATCTTTTTCAGGTCGAAAGGTGGTAGTGCAATTTACACAACAATACCCTTGCAATGCTATGGAAGCACGAGAATGGATGTCTCCTCTCTAAATGTGTTTGAGGAATTGACTTCTAAGGGTATGAGAATTTGGCAACAGGAAACTCTCGTGTAACCCAATATGTGTTACACTAAAGCACAAGTTTCTAATTTGACTTGTCACTTAGCTTCTAACTGCTATGTCTTTCCTTGCTTTAAGGGCTACAGTAGATGACTTTGTTCTCAAATTGGGAATGTAGTGGGAAACAATGACAATGTCTTATGTTCAGTTCTGATGTGGTGTGCATTTTTCATTAAAAAAGAAAAATAAATAAAAAAGTACACATCTAGGAAGCACAGATACTGATACAGGATACGATACGATACGGATACGGTAATACGACAAAGTCTAAAAAAATAGGATACGGATACGTCGGGATATGGCTATTAAAATTAGTTTTTTTATAGTTATCAGTCATGTATTATGCATAAAAATGAGCCAAAAGAAATAGAAGAGTAGTACGTCATACCAATCATTTAACACAAGTCAATTTCCAAAAGTCATTGAAAATAGAAAGAAAACGAACAAAAAGAACAAAAAAAATGTTACAAAGCATTTATTACATGCCAAAAGTCTAAATCATGAAGTAATAATTCTTATTAATTTCTACTCATATTAGTTTCAACATTCAATTGCATCCGCTTCTCCTTCATTGGTGAATATTACAGCTTCTATAAAGGGCTCTTTAAGAAAAAGACTAGCAATTTCAAGTATACCTGCATCCTCCAATGAATCAAATGCATCTCCCACTGTATCCTAAAAGTATCTACCGCGTATTCGAAACGTATTCAAAATTAAAATGGTTTAAATTTAATATTGTATACTAATTTAGTGTATCCGATACATATCAGGGTGTATCGGGTGAGTATCAGTATTCGAGAAGTATCCGATATGCGTATGTGACCCATTTTGAAGTATCCGTGCTTCATAGGTACACATCTGTTGTGCTAGGTCTGAGACAGGTGGTTTTCCTTCCGGTTTAGTGGAGAGTCGACTTGATCCTCTACTTGAAACAGGAATAATAAATAAAATGAAACACAACAAAACACAATGGAGGAAGCATAATTGTCTCCTTGTGGAAATACCAATCTTATGTTATGCAGCTTGCCACCAAGGTGGAAAGGTTGCAATCTAGATGAAATTCCTTGTGGTCATTGATGCAGAGATTGCTTTGACAACCGAAGAAAAATCCAAGGAACACCGACATATGATAATGTTTTTGTAATGGCATGGGTACAACATTTTATGCTAAAAAGCACCAATATTGGCACAAGATTTGGTGCATGTACAAATGAACCAATATTGGTACGTTTTTTAATGCTAAAAGGCACAAAATGCCGCAATATTTAGTTTCTTTGGTATCTTCCTGGGATATAAGACGTGTTCAAGGTGCCTCTGGTCATTTTATGCATAATATAGGAGTTCTATGAATAGTTCATTGTAACTTCAAATTACAAAGTATGCCTGCTTGATTAACCTTGAACTGACATGTGGGACACGGATGCTTTACCCTTATCGGAGTGTCAAGGACTTGAATGTCCTACATGGTACTTCCCACCGAAGAGTTTATCTGACATATCATACGAGAAATTATACTAAGTGCTAATATTTAGTTTAGTAATTCCAATTCTAACATTCTTCCTTTCCACAACTGTCCATTGTCGAAAAAAAGGAAGTTCAGAGGTTTAGAATCCCTAAAAGCAAAAAATGTAAGAGCCGAGAAGAAGCGACTAATAGGCACAAAAATTTTTGGTTTTCTTTTTATCACAGGGTCACAAGTTTTCCCCCCCCGAACTTGTAAGGTGATTCATGCATGTTTTAGTGATGCTGTGATAGACATGAGTGTCCCCAAGGTCCCAAGGCCGGTTCTGAAATACACAAGGACGAATAGTACATGGTCAAAAAAGTTTCTGATGCCTATCGAGCATTGTACAGTGTATATTGGTATCCAACACGCAGACTGCCTTCTTGGAGTTGGATGAATAAAAATAACCAGGGTGGGTCATGATCTAATCACATTGACTTTTCCAAAATCAACGAGATTTATCATATCCCAAGTAGACCTTTTTTCCCATAAGTAATGAGATTTGCCTTTTTGTATTGAATGATTAACTTAACGTATAAATTAAACTGTTCAGATCACCTAGATGGAATGACTATCTCAAGTTTTCAATCATTCCTATATTTTTATCTCATGAATTTCCCTGGTCATTGAGGAACTCAAAAATAATTGCAACTTGTATATCTTCGTGGTTGGCATTTGGTTGTCTACCATTTGATTGACTCATAGCTGTATTTTATTGTTGAGCTTCTTGTTATTGTTGAGTCCAACACCCTCCCTGCCCACAAGTGAGTCTTTTGTGTCTTGAATTTTATTGCTTACAGCTGCATATATGTTTGACAAGCGGTTTGCCTTGTTCAGCATGGAGAACAAATGAGGCATCTCGTGGATTTCTAACATTGTACTTGTTAAATTATTGCAATGTGTTATGTCCTATGAAGCATGGGTAATTTTAAAACCCTTTCCTACTCGTACCTTAATGTACTGGGTATTGGTACTTTGCATGGCACTTGCAAATACATTCCTGGTACAAGAAACACATACCAAAATTTTTCTCTACAGTTTTTGTCATAGCTGAGAAGTACCCAATATATATCAAACCATACGCACCTCAGAGAGGAAGCTAAGTTGATAAGACCTCCTTTTTCTATGCTTAGCATGATTGTAGATTATGTAGTTTCTTCAGTACTATGGCATTGAACTCTGATTTGTACCTTAAATTCGGCGTTCAATTGTTAGTTGATCTTGGATTCTTAATCACCCAATTGATTTCACTATTTCGTTTATTTGAAGTGTAATTATTAGGTGTAATATACTGCTCTAAATCACGAAATAATTTGTTATAGCTGCACCCCAGCTGTACCCACACCCCACACCCTACATTTTTTAGGTTTTGCTGTATTGATGTTCCAATATCATACCAGTACCCATATTATGTCAGTACAATGGTCTCAGATTTCCAATATGAAATGCAAGTCGTTGATTTTAGTTTGTAGTGTTAATGATTGTTAAGAGATAATGTAAGCTGATTTCTCAAAATTGAATGAGTGGTCTCCTTTTCTTTTATCTCATGAGAGAAGGAAAAAAAATTTAATGTTCTGATTATTTTGTGTGCACAACTTCTTACATCTAGTTATGATACCCATACTATAATGTGAACAGGTGATTTTCTCAAACCTATTAACTTCCATCTTTCTAAAGGTGGTGGTCGAGCACAAGGAGATGCTATTTCTGAGCGGAATGTGACTCCAAATTCAGACCCAGATAATAATTTGTGCTCAGTTGTTAAGAACAATTTCCCTTATCTCATGTAAGGTTTACTTTCAGAGTTTTTCTCAATGAGGTACCTTTTTAATGCCACTGAGGGCATCTGTCTTGTACTTGATTTTGTTGAATCTTTTTTGCTTCAGAAATTCTTATGGCTTTCTTTATATTGCAGAAAAGCTGAGGCAGTGTCCAGTTCTTATGTTCACCCACTTATCCACAACGAAATGCTGAAAGTGCAGAATGCGGTGCCTTCTAATAATGCAGGATATGAATGTGATGGTAAGTTAATTGTCTGATGCTTGTAGTAACATCTGTTATGTTCATGTTTGTCACCTAGTTTACTTGACAGGTTCATTGGACCGAGAAATTACTTCCATGGAGGCATCTTCCAGCTATGGCCTGTGTAATCAGCACGTTGAACATACAGATTGCTGTGACGTATCTGAATTTGATGGAGGAAAGCTAGAACAGTTGGCTAAAGCCAGGAATATGGGTGTTCTAGAAATGTATCCAGAAGACGAGGTGGAAGGGGAAATTATTTTTCACCAGCATAGGCTACTCTGCAATTTGGTTGCAAGAAAGTGCATTAGTGGTCTCTGCTTTGCCCTTTTTGCACTTGTGTAACCTGTTTTTATTTTTTATTTTTTCATTTTGAGCGACTTGAAGCGTGTGTAGTTGATACTCTCTATTATTGGCTTCTTCCATTCTTTGTGGACATCGTACAGTATCATTTTCATATTTCATGTTTTGTCCATGCAGATGATTTAATTTGCAAGGTTGTGAAGGGTCTACCACAGGAGATTGATGCCATTGGCAAGCAAAAATGGGATGCTGTACTTGTCAACGAGTATCTTTCAGAGCTTAGAGAAGCAAAAAAACGAGGACGGAAAGAGAGAAGGCACAAGGAAGCCCAAGCTGTGCTAGCTGCTGCAACTGCTGCTGCTGCTGCTTCATTGAGGATCTCTTCATTTAGGAAAGATGCACCTGATGAATCTGCCCACCAAGAGGTTATTTCCTGTCCCTTCTAAGGCTGGCATTTTATTTCATTTGTGCATTTTCAACATTGGCATCATCATTCGCAGATCTGCCTCATTCTTAATTCCGTTCTGTGCAGAACCTGTTGAAACTGAACTCTTTCTCGACGGGAAGGCCTGGGCTTTACTCTCAGCAGATGCCACGGGCGAAGGAGACACTTTCAAAGTTGGCTGTTTCACGGGTTTCATCAGAAATGAAATCTGATTTTGGAACAGTCTCAGATTTTTCTAAAGAACATCCCAGGACTTGTGACGTCTGCAGACGATCAGAGACATTTCTCAATGCTATCTTAGTGTGTTCGAGTTGCAAGGTCTTAACCTAGACTGGACAGTCTTTGAAAACATTATGATATCTTGTTGGGTTTTAACTTTTTTTTTTGTATTTTTTGTATTTTTGATGTAACAGGTTGCGATTCATTTAGATTGCTATCGTAGTGCTAAAGATTCTACGGGCCCATGGTACTGTGAATTATGCGAGGATTTATTGCCGTCTAGAAGTTCTGGAGCTCCAGCTCTGAATTCTTGGGAAAAGCCTTATTTTGCTGCAGAATGTGGTTTATGTGGTGGAAGTGCTGGTGCTTTTAGGAAGTCAACGGACGGGCAATGGATCCATGCCTTCTGTGCTGAGGTAAAACTTTTTCTTATTTTGTTGATTATTCATTATGTGGGATAAGGTGGTTTCCCCTTAGTTTCCTTACTCTCGTTGGAATGCATTTAAACTTGTTTCTTTTTTATGTCGTAGTGGGTTTTAGAAGCCACATTCAGAAGGGGACAAGTGAATCCTGTTCAAGGAATGGTATGTGAATGTGCTTAGAGGACCATTTTTGACAAAAATAAAAAAATTGGAATTTTGTCATGCATTTCATCTGCTACTGACAAAAGTTGGAGAGTGAATTGTTTTTTCCATGGGGAAAAAACAGTGGCTTTAAACTGGAATTTGTATAATAATTCTGCTCTATTTAGGCCATAACTCATAGATTCATATAATACTTACCTCCGTTGTTATTTGTAATGTAACAACTCCAGGAGTCAGTGTTGAAGGGGATTGACGTTTGTAACATCTGTCATCGCAAACAAGGTGTCTGCATAAAGGTGAAAATTTCCATATGAATATCCTTTTTCTTTTGTCTCCATCCTCTCCCCCCTCCTGGATTGTGAGTATATACTAGATTAAGGTAATTTTTGCATCAATTCAGTTTTTATTGGTCCACAGTGCAATTATGGCCACTGTCAGAGCACTTTTCACCCCACCTGTGCTAGAAGTGCTGGTTGTTACATGAACATGAAGACAAGTGGTAGCAAGTTGCAACACAAGGCATATTGTGAAAAGCATAGCTTGGACCAGAGAGCTAAGGTTTATTTGATATGCTTGTGCCGTAAATTTCACATGCTTTGGCGGTTTATTTATTTCTTATTATATCTCATCCTTGCTCTATTAATTTCCACAGGTGGGAACTCAAGGACATGGAGTTGAAGAATTGAAGAGTCTTAAGAAAATTAGGGTAAGTAGTAAAGCTCTTTGGTGTTTTTCGATTTGAATTGCTGTATGGTTGCTGACATTTTGTTAAACGTTCTAATGGTATATGTTCCCATAGATGATTTTGGGTTTCAGAAAAGATAAGAACTGAAGAAATCATATGTTTGCAGAGAACAGTGGATGTAATTCCTCTTTGTTGTTTTTCATTAAGCAAACAATTAGCTTCTACAATTTTAAGTATTGTACTTTTTCTAGTCGTCTTTGAAATTAGGCATCAAACATCATTAAGTGGAATTTGCAGATATTGTATTAGCAAATAATATTTTTTAAACTAATCCTTGTTAAATAAAAGACAATAATACAGATACATTTACGCAAAATTGCAGTGACAAGCATAAATGGTAAAGGACCATTGTTTCTATAGGGCTAAGTCACAAGTTGCTATGCGAATCTACTTTCATGAAAAAAGGTAAATAAGGGAAGAAATGGAAACTTTTGTAGGATAGTACTCTGAGAAGCACAAATCTGGACACGATATGCATACAGACAGGATAAGTGGAAAAAAAGAGAGGGTATAGATGTGGCAGGAATACACAAAATAAAATATTTTTTGTTTATCTAATTGTTTTTTGTGTATAGGAATTTTGTATTCACAAAGAACCAAAAGGTCCAAACTAATGGGAATTAATCCTCATTCTCAATATTAATGTGTGATTTGTTTTAAAGACAAACCACAAGGTACAAAACTAATTACTAGTATGATATGAAACCGCCACACAAAAGTAATAAGCATTTAAATTATCAATAAGCATCAAAATTATCATTAAGGCTTAAGCATCAATGCAATCTAAGAAAAAGCAATAAGCATTTGTCAAACAACCAACATTTTTTATTTTGAAAAAATAATGGAGCAACTCTCAACTTCTAGTTCCCCAACTTCTACCTAGTCATCATCAAATTCCACTCTTGAGGTTTCTATAACACTATTTGGCCCCCGTAATAGCTTAAATGAAATTTAGGCTATACCCGCCCCTATCTTGTCTAGACTAGGACTGTGTCCCTTGAGCGTGTCAAAAGACCTATCCTACTCAAATAAAAAAATAATTCAATGTGGCATTTCCCGTACATGTTTAGCCGTGTCAGTGTCAGTGTCAGTGTCAGTATCCTGTACGTGTCTACTTGTCCTACACGGATACACCGACCAATTAGACTTGTCGTTTCTTCGCCATTATTCTTGTACGGTGGAATATGGTGTTGGTTGTCCCTTGTTCGGTGGTAGATTTGATTCAAGAATGGTTTGGGGCTCGAGTGGGTAAAAGCAATTCCGGTTTGTGTGTGATGTGACTTATTTGGAGGAGTGGAGTAGTAGATATTTTGATGCAGTGGAGAGGCCATTGAGAGTCTTTGATTTTTTTTCGTACTTTTGCATAGTTGGGAATAGAGGGAGGGTTATCGTATTCTTGATCAATTTCTTGATATGGTAGATTTTTTTGGTTGTAGAGAGGTGGATATTGAGTACATGGATTTGCTTCTGATTGCTTTATAGGCTTTTGATATATGGGACCTTTTTCTCCTTGACCTTTGTCTGTATATGGTTGGCATCTCCTTTACGCCTTGTCCGTGTAAAACTTATTATTTATCAAAAATTCTACACCCATAAGACATTTTCTTGACGAAGGAAAAAGCATGACTCTATAATTTATATATTCAAGTTATGAAAGTGTAATATATTATTTGAACAATCAAAGCTGGTACCGCTTTTACATTACTTCCAAAAAACAAAAAGCAGCTATTTTTAGAATAATGGTAGTTGTTCCATTTTGCTATTATGCTATTCAACATCCTTTATTCTTTCTTCCATTTCTGTCCTGTGCTGGGGTAATCCTAGTAGGCCTCAAATTCAATCTCCCAGGACTTCAAGTTCAATGGAGGAAAGAGTCCATCCCTTGTAAGGGGGCAAAAATGTTGGAGCCAGAAATTTCCTTCATTAGGGGCAGAAATGCAGCTTCGATACTATTTTCGTAATATTATCAATATGATAATAAAACCTTTTTGTATAGTAAATAAGAAAAAAACTGTCACAATATCAACATATAATTTTGCAATTTTCCCTGGCGAATGATTAACAAAAGTGCAAAAATAATGGGTGGAAGTCTCAACAATTTTTGGTTTACATTGCTTCCTCAAAACTATAAAACTATGGGTGGAGGTCTTACTACATTAGTAAGGCCTTGCATGGCAACATATTTTGAAATTCGAAAACCAAATGATATCAACCTCCGTACAAACAAGTATTTCATGGGATTATAGAGATACTATGCATTACAGGTGCAAAAACACCACAGAACAAAACATGTTTTTAAATAACCCACTGTGGAGAAGATACCAGTTCTTGAAAATAAATTGAACTGATTTGGCAAAGATGAAAATAGATTTTTTTTGTTTGGGTGGCGGGGGTTGGAAACTTGTAGAATAAGTGAAACTTTTAGGTGCAATGGTGGCGCCGCATCATCACGCTATGTGTTGCGCTCACGTGGTGCACCAAACCAATCAGAAGTACGTGTTGGAATCAGGTGGGTGCAATGGCTACTCTGGATCAATTTCTTTCTGTTAGCCAACACCTCTTTTTCTTTGTCTCCTTCCATTTTCCCTGAGTATCAACGCATAACCACCAACCATCATTTCAAAACCCTCAGTGCCCTAACATCTCTGATTGGCGGCGATGGGATCTTAGAAGATGGGGATGAAGTTGTAGAGGACGGCAACAGTGGAGTATTTAAGGATGTTGGAGGTGGCAGTGGCAATGGAGACAATTGCGCTGAACAGGACGACGAAGGCGGTGATGATGAAGAGCTTGAAGCACGCGGAGACGCGTTGGGCAGTGATGAAGCTGTGGGAGTGGTTGATGGAGCTGGATAGGTTAGCGATGGCGAAGAAGCTTTTGGAGCTATGGGACAAGGTAGAGAAGATGCAAGGGGCATATATGGCGTCAATGGCGTTGGAGTAGTCTATGAAGGCGGCAAGGATAATGTTGTCACTGGCAGAGGAGGCATCACAGGTGGGAGTGAAGGGGAATCGCCTAGGTAAAATTTAGAAGGAAAGAGGAAAATAAAGCACTGCAACTGTATCCACCTAGATTCTAACGTGTAATTCTGAAAGGTTCATTGCACCACATCAGGGCGTCAGTGCCCAAAAGTTTCTCGTAGAATAAGGGGGACAAGACATTCTTTAACCTCCATTGATTAGTGTTATATACTGAAAAAGGAAAAAATTGAGTAGGCAAGTACAATCAACGCACATGCAATAGAGAGGCAACAACGTATTGAAACATAATACAAATGGTTGCAGTTTTTCTGTTAAGAGAGAAAAGTCGCAACAAAGATGACACATTGTACTTATACTATTTATAAAGGCACATGGCACCTTCTTAAAATCTGCCAGTATAGTTTTCACCCTATGAATTAATGACAATGATGTCACCGAATTCTCTCTCCCTTTCTCTTGGTTGGTTTTGTTGTTCTAATGTTTGGTCGATTGTAAGATCTTTGGTCTATTAGTGGTTTAGATTGTGATGACCTCTTTTCCACGGAAGCTCCTGTTATATAGTTCAATTCTTCTATCTGTCTCCCCGCATATATTAAGCTTAGAGGTCTCAGGAGCTGTCTGAGTTACTGTTTTGCTCTATTTCGTGCCTTAAGCTGGCAATATTTCCTGAAATATGATTTCCCATTGTGAGTTGTTGCATGGTTGGCACTTGGCACCCTATTTCTGTGGTAGAAATTTATGTATTCAGCTTGGGATTCATAGGTCCTAAAATAGAAGTTCTTTATCCTTGACTGGTAAAAAATAATTGACATATTCTTCAATATGCTAGGTTTATTTGGTATGCATCCTATTGAATTAAAGGGTTAAATGATCAGAAGCTTATAAATTGGAATAGAAAGAAAAGTACAATGTGCAAGAAATAGTTCTTGCAAAGACTACATTCTAAAATGGGAGTAAAATAAATCTTCTCTTCTAATTATGCTTGAGTTTGTGATCTCATTTAAATCATGATATTGCAGTGCATTTCTTTGTGCTTAGATATAGTATACATGTATATGCATAATCATTCCCCTGTACTCTTGAGCAGGTTGAATTGGAGAGATTACGTCTGCTTTGCGAAAGAATTATCAAGCGAGAGAAATTGAAGGTATGCCTTTCTGAGTAGTAGCTAATCATCATGTTTCTATGTTGTTCTGTGTTTTCTTTCTTCTCTTGGTGGCTGGGAAAATTTGCATTATTAAGATATTTATAAGAAAAGGTTATTAAGAGTGTGACGTATACATTTTATAACTGTTCCATTGTTTATTCAAGTACTGAATTTTCTTGTGTTTGGATTACTATGTGAGAACCGGTAGTCTGAAGAGATAAGATCTTGGGTTTCTATAGAGTCTTGCACAGAAATGTGTTTGTTTGAAGTTTGGAAAAAGATGGAAGATGACTAAAGATTGGAAGTGGCTTTGCGGGAATAAGGAACCAAGATTGCTTATTGCTTCTCCTGGACAGAGAAGCAAATATTTGCTGCAGAAATGTGAATATTCATCATACACTGTTATGTATATTCCGTTTTGCCTTCTATTTTTTACCTTTTCCCTGCATGCACCTTGTAGGAAGAATATATGGAACACTAAGAAGGAGCTGTCCTTATATAGTATTCAATGATTTCTTATTTGTGCAAAAATATATTAAATGGTTACTGTTGTGTTAAAAGGTACAACTAGGTTGTCCAAATTATAGGTGTAGACAGTCAAACTGACCTCTTTGTCCAGTTTATTATGTGTGTTCAGAACTTCAGATGCATATCCTTTTCTTAGTTTGTGTTCCTCACATCTAGGCATGTTGGTGGATGTCTTTTTGCCTAGGATGAACAAAGTTTGTTCACCCTCCGCCGTTTGGATCACTTTGAGATTTTATTTCGATGATCAAAATTGTTTATTTTGTTCTGATTAATATATTTAGTTGTCATGAAAAGATTTAGCTCAATTGGACGTTGGTAACTATGTTATCTAAAAATATAGTTTTTAAGCTTTAAAAACTAAAAATTTCAAAGTAAAAAAATTAGACTTTTAGATCAAGCACTTACCACTATTTAATTGAGTTGAATTTTTTTGTGATAACTAAAGAAGTAAATCAGAATAAAATAGACGGTTTTGATCATCGAAATGAGATCTCGAGGTGCTCCCACACAGCAGAGGGCGGAAGTTGTCACCTGAGCTTTTCCTATTCTATCTTTTTTTTTTGAATAAATGACTTCTCATTTTCTATCCCATTTTTTTAGCGAAGAAAGCAAAATAGACGGCTTTACATGGGCCCTCATGAACCCCTCCTCTCTCTCTGCTTTTTAGCGTTTCTGTGAGCTGTTGTACATGTGTGCAGTTATTGTGTGATCTCATAAAATCATTTTCCGTCACTCTTGCAGCGGGAGTTGGTCTTTTGCTCGCATGATGTACTTGTCTCAAACAGAGACTCTGTTGCTTTGTCTGCACTTGTTCGTTGTCCTTTTTTCCCACCTGATGTTAGTTCAGAATCAGCTACGACCTCCCTCAAAGGGTCAGGTAGTGAAGCAATCCAAAGATCAGATGACATCACTATTGACAGCACAGTTTCGGGCAAACGTCGTATTAAGTTTCCGGTGTCAATGGACAGTGACCAAAAGACAGATGACAGCTCTACATCGCAAAACCTTTTTATTCAAAAACCAAGAGATAGGGTGTCATTTGCTGGGAAACAAATCCCTCATAGACCAGCATTTGTTGCGTCTGAGAATCTTTTGGACGATGGGGAGAAGAAGTCAAAATGTAGAAAGGTATAAATTGTGTTGCATCTATTATGACGTTGGTTCAATGGAAACTTTTGTTTATTTGGTTAAAAGATTGCATCTGAATAAAAATGATGGCTTGTGCTTATAAATCACACAGCATACAGAAACATTTGAAAAGGAGCTTGTAATGACATCAGATCAAGCATCTGTGAAGAATCAGCGATTACCTAAAGGGTTTGTGTATGTACCTATTCGTTGTCTTCCAAAGGAGAAGGAGTCTGATCCTGAGTTATATTCTGGAAAACCATTGGAACGTGATGGGTAACCCAAGAGTATATCGTATACCCTTTTTGGGTTCTGACAATCCTGTTATATCCATCCCGATTCTTTGCTTTCTGCCTAGGTGATATTTCCAGACAACAAAGCAGAAGAGAATTGCAGATGTACCCCCGGAGGGAGGGTCCCGGCCAGAGCATTCTTATTAGGGGTCATTCTGGTTTGGTTTAAAGGAAGTTTTGTGTCATTCTTGTAAATTCATTGCGAGAGCGAACTGTACAGTAGGTTAGGGTTTGTTACCGTTGCATGTAATCAATCAAGTGGCTTATATTGTCTTGAATGCTTGCGTTTCTATGATTCTTGTACTTGTATACGAGAGTTAGATGGTATTGCCTATGCGCAGGATATGTAAATTTAGTAGTATATATGTTCTTACAATGCCAATGCTTGAAGCAAATTGTAGGCAGCATCAGAAATATAGGACGTTTTCAATTTTTTTCGTTTTTTGAAGGCACAGTTAGCATCTGGACTATTCCTGCTCACTTTTCATATTAGTTGCTTCTTGGTTTGCTACGGGCACATGGGTCTGTGTATGCAATATACATATTTGTATGTGTGGAGCTTCAAGGTGCCTTGAAGACCTGTACTTGGAAAATGATCGAACTTTTGATATTGCGATTTGCGACTGGATATTGATGGTGACGAAAGGGAATTACCACCCTAGGTCTCATTTGACAACCTGGCAATTAAGGTCGTTTGTTAGTTTTTGCTTGTAATTTTGCAGCTGCTCTATTAACAATGTGGTATTCTCGAGCAGCTTAGCTTATTCAATGCTTCCGGAGTATTACAGAGTATTTATACGTTGTGCTCTT
>JABCMJ010024715.1:0-10343 GCA_014822125.1 Arbutus unedo | reverse complement strand
GGCCGGCGCCCTAACGACGCACTTCTGCCGGCCGGTCACCTGCACGACCAGATTCAAACAAATGATATATGTAAATTAAAAGTTATATTATCAATACAATAATAAGATTAAGTATAGTTGAGCGTACAAAAGACACAAGCCATGGTATCGGTGTTCTAATGGCATCTCCAACTATTTTAAGACCTCCACAAGACCTCATCAAATGCTCATCTCATTTTATTGGGACCAAAACGTGCACCTTGCACCAATTTCGTCATAGTTCTTAGCCACCAACTTCTGCAGTTGGATCTAGGTTGATGACCCTGCCATTCCCTACGAGTTCAGTTTGGTTGGCCACACTCCTTAGGGAAACAAAATCCCCCATCTGCTTCTTATAAGCAAATAATTATACAGCTGAAATGTCTTACTTCTTTTCTTATTATGAGTTTGTAAAAATACTAAAAAAGACAAAAGGACAATAAAACATAATGAGGATTGCAAAATGTCAGCATAATGGCTTCAAAACAATTTGAAATAATATGCATAGTTTGTTCTAGATTTTTTTTGAAATGGCAAAGAAGAAATTGTATTAGATAATAGGGATGAACAAAAATTCTTCCTATGCTTGACAAGGCCCTACCCAAAGGAAGGAAAAATAAAGAACAAATAAAAGAAAGGAGTAGTACTCCATAGCAGATGTTGGAGTTTATAAATCAAACCCCAACACACCAACCCACCAAAAGACCACTAAAAAAACACCGAAGGTGACAAAAAACAGGGCCCCGGGGGGGGGGGGGGGGTGGGGGGGGTGTTTGTGTGGTTGGGAACAAAATCATAATGCACATCATTAAGGAGCAAAACTTGAAGACCAAAACCACAAGAACTCGAAACACCTACATTCAAAAAATAAGACACTTTAAAGACCAAAATAGTAGGAGAACATTGCAGAAACAAACAGCAGCAAAAAGTAGGAGCAAAGCACCATCTGTTGAAACAAACAATAGCAAACATTGAAATAAAACAACCCTGCTGCAAACCTGTTGTCGTGGGATTCTCCCTTTTCCTCTCCCCTACTCTCTGCCAATACCTGCAGTACTACGAAGCACCGACACACCAAGGAGGTTGTCCTATCCATGTCGGACACACATGGACACATGACATATTGCCGACATACCAAAAATACGTGTGGGAATATGTGTTTTCTATTGTAATTCTACTATGCTCTATTCTAATGAGTCATACAACATAGCAATAAAGAACTTTTACCTACATGAACTTTAATAGCAAGCTGCATAAAAAGAAAGATTGAGAGAGAGAGAGAGAGAGAGAGAGAGGGTGAAAAATGTATAAAAACTATTGAACAAACTATTGGGATCATTGCTAAAGTATAAGACATGGGTAATATGATGACAATACACACCTTTAGACGTGGAAGCTCAGAAGCAGATGGTGAGGAGTTGACAATCCAGTTTGGAGATGCGACAACATTATCAATGGGATTAACTCCATTTGTTTGAAGCTGTTTGACTAGAGCTTTTAGCTCCTCTATGGCTTGATTTGTTTTGTCTAGCTCTGTCTTCCACTCCATTGCCTTCCTATAAGAGGTTTCACTGCTAGGTATTGTACCCCAAACATCATAAGGGCAGACACCAAGGCCATACATGCGCATACTTCCACATTTTTCTTTACCCATAACTTGTGAGAATATATCGTTTGAACAAGTGATATCATGTTCACCTTTTGAAACTTGTTCAATTAGTTCTTTCATTTTCTCTTGCAGTACAGTTCACAATAAAAATTATGTTGTAGGTCTTTATGGACATTCTTAAAAATCCGTATTCAAAATGAACCCCATGACCCAACTTGCGATCTTTTGTGTTAATGCCTCATTTGATACAATACCATCCTTTGTAAAGCAAGTATGGAACAAATCTGCATGCGATGGGTCATGGCCAAGCTGTTTCTTCTACACAATACACATCAACAATCAAATCACATAGTATTCAAAAATAGGATATTGCTCTAGCTACTAACAAAACGACTTCAAAAATAATTAAGTTACCTTAGCCTCTCTTACTATGGCTAGTGGAGTCTTTCCCCTCCTATGGATGAGAGATTGTTTGCCTCTACTTCTTTCTTTTTTTTTAGCAAGTTTCTGAAATGTGAAAAGCTTATTCGTTAGAATAAAGCTGTATATTATTCCAATATAGAGATTTAGGATTCAATACCTTCATTTTCTCTTCATTCCAGAGCTTAACAAGTTCTCTTCATTGGTCTGTTTGCACTCTATCTGGAGTATTCTGCATTAGCTCCACAATAGGTAGTTCCAAATTAAAATGTGAAGTCTTTACATGAGACTTCCAATTCCTCCACTTCTTTGCAATTGTTTTCAATATCCAATACTTGTGAGCAGGAAATGCATCAAATTTTTGCTACAATACAAACTATTTTTAAGTTACAAAAAATAAACTACCTATCAAATAGATAATAAATAACATACCAATACCAACGCCATCATGTCGTTTTTGTATATTCCAGGCACTTGGAGCCAACTGTTATAGTGGAGTGGAGCATATTTTCCATTTCTAGTTATACTTCCTAAGAAATGACTAAAAATGCTAGTATTCATGATCGGTTATCCTTCGTCATTGAATGAAACTTGTATGCAGTCATTCTCAGGCCTTCCCCAGACCACGGCCATAAAAGTGGGTCCTCATACTCTCTTTCTTGTGCCAATGTCGCCTGTGTTGATGACTAAAATGATGAGTAGTGAATACAGTGGCACGATAATTCAGTTGTGAGTATTATTTACCTACTTTGTGCTAGGGTTTTATATTAAAAGCCATGTCATTATGTAATGAATTAATATTTGTTTGAATTATTTAAACAATTATTCCTTTTCTTGATGAGAATTTTATGAGCAATGTTTGCATTATATCATTCCATATTGTGCATGAGTGTCTCTTATTCCACATAATAGATAATCTAGTGTGTAGAGTTTGGCTTACACAAAGAAAATCAGATTATCGGTTCTTGTAGAGTATAAATTTTTGGTTCACAATCTTAGGTGGAATTAGACACACCACCAGTAAGACTGTAGCACAATGTTTCAATAGGTCTGTCTTGACTACGAAAAATGGTATAATTCTAACTCAATGTGTTAGTACACTTTGTGTGTATTGAATATGACCACTTTGAGGTAATTGTATTTATATTAACAATATAATATAATCCAAAGATAATTAATTGATGTGTACATTTAATGTTGTTGACTTTGATTCATTATAGAGTGAGATTTTGTGGGCCAATACTCTCAATAAGTTGGGTCACAATATTAAGTGTATGATAACTATTAATTATTAATGGAATCTATATCCCTTTATAGGGATTGATGATATCCTCTTGAGAAAGTTTATAAGTTTCGATTATGTTAAAACCTACAGGTGGATATTAATATTTGACATAACGAATAAGTTAAGTGAAAAGTATCAAGAAATTTTATAGATGTTGATTAAATAAATTGTCGGTAATTTATTTTAATCAACGAGTATCTGTAATCTTAACGTGGAGAGATAAATAAGCATTTAATAACATGGAGCTTGAAATATAATTTTGAGATATGGGAGGGGAATGCAATTATAATTCTGTAGTGGTATGAATTATAATTTATATAATTCGAAATTAATCCAAGCTAGACTAGGAATCCCAAATTATGTAGGAAGCCCAACCATACTTCTCATAGGGGTCCCTATCGTTGCCTACATATACACCACTATGCCTTCTAGGTTAGACATTACTTGATATTTAAAAGATTGAGAGAGGTTCTGTAAAGGCAAAGAGATCACATTTTTGAGCCCACCCTCAGTACGTGATCAAGGTGCAATAGGATTACGGTAAAAGATCTTGAGGTCAGTCGAACAAGATCATTCTAGCCTTGCTCAAAGTTCGATCAGGATCAAACTGTGAAGATAGCCGAGATCAAACCAGACAGATCTCGAAGGTATGAATCCTAATTCCGCCTAGTAAGGTTTCATAATTTTTTGTTGTATAATTTGTATGCGTTCATCACTGGGTCTAGGGACTCAATCCCTAACACTTCGGTATTGGGGTGAGTATTGATTAAATCAACCATGTTTCCTTGGTGTGGCTGATGTGGCTGATTTGAACTAGATTGGATATAGAGATAACACAAAGAAGTGCACAAAGACATATAATTTTCAGTAGAGACAACACAAAGACAAAACAAAATTAGAATTTGAAAAAGAAGTGCAGAAGAAGTGCGAAAGACAGAGCACACTTCCACATCCGCACATACAATTTGACTATTTTTTCCAACCACTAATA
Organism: Arbutus unedo; assembly: GCA_014822125.1. Lineage (NCBI taxonomy): Eukaryota > Viridiplantae > Streptophyta > Magnoliopsida > Ericales > Ericaceae > Arbutus > Arbutus unedo. Next base: position 6,020 of record JABCMJ010024715.1, on the reverse strand, counting down.
CCATCCAAACAAAAAAAAAAAAACAAACAACTATAATAACAACATAGAAATACTCATGTAGCAAGATAAAAGTCGAACATAAAGATATGAAATAAAAGTTCTAAAAACTGATCGATAAACTAAATGAAATCTAAATCCTCTCTATTCTAGTCACATGTCTGCATCTGCTGTGTCAATAGTTGTTCCTTGCACATCTTCCCTGATCCAATTAATTTCTCCATGCTCATCTTGGAATTGACCATCACAAGACTCACTTTGTAAATATGTCTTCACATCGTCCACACATAACTCTGATTTCATATCAAAAGTGTCTCTAGCAGTTGTCCTAATCACAACATGATGCCATCCTTTATCGAGAGGGTCTTCTACATAAAATACTTGTTGTACTTAAGAAGCTAGGACAAAAGGCTCATTTTTATTTGCCAACCGTGCAAATTTGACGAGAGTAAACCCAAGATCATCACTTTTTTTGTTTTTGCCTTCTGACAACCAGTCGCACTTGAACAAAACAACCTTTCGACCACCAAAGTAATTAAGCTCAATAATGTTTGTTAAAACTCCATAATAAGTTACGTCCCCTGCTATTGGATTATTGTCACTCGCACTTGGAAAGCTTGTTGTCGTTGCAATAACAACCATCCTACTATTTTGGAATTTTCTATTCATCTCGACTTCTCGTATGTGAAACCTAAAACCATTTACAACGAATCCATTATATCTTTTACCAACATCATTTGGCCCTCGAGCTAGAGCTTTAAGCTCTTCTAAAAGTTGGTCATCCTCCGCTAGTTGCAAATCTTCAACCTATTTCAATAAATTAATAGCCAAAAGAATATATATCAATGTTCTTGTTACCCTATTCATAAATTAAAAAATGTTTGTGTTACCATTACATATTTGTACACTTACATAGTTTCAAAACCATGCAGCAAATTTTTCATTATGAATGTGTTGGATGTCTCGTACTCATAGACGTGGATTTTGATCCTTGATCATGTCTTGGTGTTATTTGCACATTAAATTCACCAGGATAGTGAAAATAATAAATGTCTTACCTAGAAAAAATATATTTCATCTATTAAATTTCTAACCTGGAAAATGTATCAATGGCATTGCAGTTGAACAACACATATTGATGTGCCTTTACTGATATTTCCTGGTCCAAGGATTCTGTCACTACTTTCCCGAATGGTTGCACTTGCATTGAAAAAATAGGTAACTTTGCAATACTCGTACAATGCTCATCATCATTTCTACCCACTCGATTAAACTTGATTTTGATGTCCTTTATATCTGGAGCAGAATGTTAAGCATTCCTCTACCAAATACCCTTCTGCAATGAACCATCTAGGTGATTTTTATTTCTCACATACAACTTCAATGTGGCTAAATACCTATCATGAGAAAAAATGGGCATCACTAAACCAAGACGTCAATATAAATTTTACCATTGTTACAAATGTACCTTACGTACAATTAAGACATACCTCTCAATAGGATACATCCAATGATAATGAACAAGTCCGACAAGTTTGGCCTTGGTGGCCAAATGAACTGCTAAATGCATCATCACATCAAAAAATGGAGGAAAAATCCTTTCTAGATCGCACCAGGTTTTTATAATTTGGCTCTCCAAACGAATTAAGTCATGGGCACAAAGAAATTTAGAGCACAATTCTTTGAAAAAATACACAACTTAATCAATGGTGACTGCACATGCTTAGGTAAAACTCTACGTAAAGCTAATGGAAGTAATTGATGCATTAGAATGTGATTGTCATGACTTTTAAACCCAATAACTTTAAGTGGTTTGAGCTGGATAGATCTTGAAATATTCGAAGAATAACCATCCGGAACTTTGACATTTGTTAAGACTTTACAAAAGATGCCTTTTTCCCTTTTACTCATTGAAAAGTAAGCAGTCGGCAAGTATGTTCGACCTGATTCATATTGTACAGGATGAAGTTCACATCTAATACCCATATCTAATAAGTCAAGATGTGCCCTTCAATGATGCTTGAATTTACCATCGAAATTCAACAATGTGCCAAGCAAGCTATCACGAGTATTTTTCTCTATATGCATCACGTCAAGATTGTGGCACAGTAAATTATCCTTCCAATATAGTAATTCAAAGAATATGTTGAGCTTTTTCCAACCATATGGCAACTCTAGACTATCTTCAACTAGTCTACCAAACTTAAATTTGAGGCCTTTCAATTGATCAAGCACCATAAACCCTATTAAGTTATACAATACCTTTCTATGTTCTTCCCTCCCATTGAACTCCTAGAAGCTTCGTTCTCGTTTCTCTGACCAAACAAAAGGTTCCTCCTTGCGAGTGAGTTTCGTCAATGGTAGTGCAACCTTCGAAAAATCTTGGACGAATCCCTGATAGTATCCGGCAAGTCCTAGAAAACTACGAACTTCTGACACCGTCGTTGGTCTTGGCTAGTGCACAATTGCTTCAACCTTCTGATTGTCCATTGCAATCCCTTCTCCGTTGATAATGTGGCCCAAAAGGACTACAATATTTAACCAAAACTCGCATTTCTTAAACTTAGCATATAATTCATGCTTCCGCAATGTTTGTAATACCATCCTCAGATGCTCTTCATGTTGCTCCTTGCTTTTCGAGTAGATTAAGATGTCATCAATTAATACAATGATGAAGTTATTGAGATACTCTTTGAAAACTCAATTCATCAGGTCCATAAAAACTACTGGTGCATTCGTCACCCTAATGGGCATTACTAAGAACTCCTAATGTCCGTAGTGTGTGCGAAACGATGCCTTCTCAATATCTTCTGGCTTCACCTTGAGCTGATGATATCTCGAACGTAAGTCAATCTTAGAAAACATGCATACTCCTTGTAGTTGGTCAAATAAGTTATCAATTCATGGTAAGGGGTACTTGTTCTTGACAGTGACCTTGTTCAGCTCCCGATAATCAATGCATAATCTCATCGTTCCATCCTTCTTGTTCACAACTAACACCAGCGCTCCCCATGGCGACGAACTTGGTTGGATAAATCTCTTATCAAGCAATTCCTGCAATTGTAATTTCAACTCCTTTAATTCCATTGGAGCCATGCAGTAAGGTGTCTTAGAGATTGGTTGGGTTCCAGCTACGATCTCTATAAGAAAGTCAATTTCTCAATCTATGGCATTCCTAGCAACTCATTAGGAAATACGTCAGGTTAGTCGTGGACTACAGGTATATCGACCGTAGTTAGATTTTCTACCACGGGTGTCGTCACACTACACAAATCACCCCGACATCCCTTTTGCAAAAACCGACGGGCACTAGCCACGGACACAAAGCATGGAGGCGTAACTACCCGCTCTCCTTCAAATTTCATCTCCCCATCCTCGGGTTTTGTAAACGTTACACACTTATTGCAATAGTCGATGGTAACCCTATTCTTGGAGAGCCAGTCCATATCAAGAATTATATCAAAGTGTCCCATCTCTAGGGGAATCAAGTCTGCAAACATGGCCGCGCCATTAATACAGACATCACAATCTATATAAACAGTCGAGCACACAACGCCCCTACTCATAGGTTGTGATACTAATAACTCATATGCCAAAGGTTCTACATTTCTATTCATCCTTCTAGCAAATTGTGCAGATATAAATGTATGCAATGACGCCGAATCAAATAATACATAAGCAGGTAAAGAGCACACTAATATTGTACCTACAACCACGTTTTCATTGTTCCCCGCATCTCCAGGCACAAGTGCGAATGCTCGGCCTCGTCTCTGCCCGTTTTCGTAATTGTTGTTGTTCCTGTTTCCATTCCCTCTAGGTCTAACTACCTCTCTCCTTTTGTTCTAGTTGTTGTGTGCATTTGCTCCGGTCCTTTTGGGACAATCTCGCCTGATATGTCCCATCTCTCCACAATTAAAACATTTGTTTCCTCCTATCTTCCTCCTGCAATCGCCCTAGTGATGTTTCCCACATGTCTTACATTCTGGGTACATCTTCCTTGGGTTCCCCTTGTTGTCCTTCTAGCTATTCCCTAAGTTATGCCTTTTTCATCCACTCGATCCATCACTTCTGAAATTGTTTCGCTTTTTGTTTTCATAATATGTCCTGCTTTCATCTACATCTTGCTCCGCTATAATTGCTCTGTCTAGCACATCTGCATAAGTTGGCAACTGTAATGGCCGGACCACCTTTTTTATGTCATATCTCCGCCCGCCCTCAAGTCTTCTTGCCTTCATGTCATTCGTTGTCAACAAATGTGGTGCGTACTCTACCAAATTGGTGAATTCTGCTTCGTAATCGGCAACTCTCATAGATCCTTCTGCTTTAGTTGTTCAAACTCTGCATGCTTAGCTCTTTGGATTGCTTTGGGCATATATTTCTCGATAAAGATTTTCACGAATTGAGTCCACTCTATTCTTGGATTACCTAGCCCTTCTCATTTTCACCATCTGTTGGTCTCTCCTGTCAGCACATACACTCTCATCTCTACCTTTTGCCTTTCTCCACATCCTAGGAGCCTGTAGTTCTTCTCCATTTCATCCAGCCACTCCTTGGCTTTTATCAGATCCATCCCCTCATTAAATGTTGGCGGTTTGACTTTCAAAGACTCATTAACAGTTGTGGCATCTGTGGTTGGCTACAGAGCTTCAACTTGTTCCGGATCTACTGACTGACCCCCATCCTGATCTTGTTGATTCCCATTTCCTTCTCCTTGTGGGATTGGTAGTCCTTGTTGTGGTGGCAGCAGTGGTTGTTGCTGTTGGAATTGTGCTTGTTGTTGTTGAAATTGTTGCTAAAACATTCGTCGTTGCGCTTGCATTGTCTCCATCATCGTTCGCATCGTTCGCATCATTCCCCTCATTGCGGCCATTGGTTCATCGTGATTAGCGTCCTTTCTAGTTCTGTTTCCATTTTGAAGTAACACCATTATACAAATCTAATCACAAATGAGGCAAAACTTAAAATTCAAATCTCTCCGTCTGAGTTATCGATGTTGCTGAGGTTCATGTCTATAGTACTTAAGATATAGTCTTCTTAGTACTAACTACAAACATCTCGTTATTAAAGTGATAGTATTATGTAAGTAGTAAGCATGTCATCACATAACTATACATCTCATGTGCAACTATTGTGGACCAAATTTATAACTCTGGGTTTTATTTAAAAGAAAATCCAAAAATTTAGACCCTGATACCACTGTTGTCACGACCCATCCTGTAAAGGTTAAGGAATGTGACCGGCCACGAGTGAAACTCGTAAGGCATTCAAAAATAGAATAGTTTAGGGATTCTATCAACATATCTGATACCAGAATGTGAAAAATAAAATTTACTTCCAGAGTTCAGTGCAGAAAGTAAAGTGCAATAATATGACCCTTATGGGCTTACAAACCATGACTACGGCCCAAAATTTTAACCGGTTAACATAATAAACATTACAACCAAGGTCATGCTACATCAAAATATGCTAAGTCTAGAGATCACGAAAGATAACTGTCACGCCCTCGATTTTAAATGATAAAAATATTCACATATTAAATAAAACCTGCAAATTTTGAAAATATACTCCTAAATCATTATTTTTCGATTCAAAATAAGTTCATAGAATTCCAAAACTTTACAATCCTAAAGGGCACCCTCAGCCCGATAACCAAAATAACAAGTTAAAGTATTACAAATATTTCGAATTTGAGTACAGGATTCCACAAAAAGGAAGTTACTTTACATCTTTCAAAAAAAATATAAGCCTATAGATGATACATAAATCCTGTCAACAACCACAATACAATAATTTCTATGTTACATTCACCAAGCCAAATGCAGTAATGTACACACGCATGATCGTCAAACGGAAACCCGGAACCACGTATTTAACACCTACTTATGATCGAGGGTAGGTGTAAACATTGCTCTAAGAAGCCAAACATTCACTTATTCAACAAAAACTTTCATTAAGCAAGGTTCCCATAATTACCGGTAATACATGCATTATTACCGGTAATAGACTACACTGCCCAAAAACTG
>JABCMJ010024713.1:0-10506 GCA_014822125.1 Arbutus unedo | reverse complement strand
TTCCGATTATTTACTTAAAAACTTTCCTTTGTAGTTTTCTGGAATATGCCTTATGTAAATTTGTATAGTCACTTAGTTTTTTTTAATTTCACGATTATTTACTCTTCAAAAATGTTTTTATAAGCTTGAATATATTTTCAAAATATTTAAATAAATAATTAGAAAATAATGTGTTATGAAATAAATGTAAGACCTCGAATTTTCAGAGATGTTAATTTTAAAAAAAATTACATGAACAAATTGATTTCCATTTCATAACATAACAAAATAGGAGTTTGACAAAAAATTCAGAAAGGAAAACTATACCTAAAATTTTGAAAATACAAAGCCTAAAACAATTCTAGGTAAACCAAGGTGCAATATGATTTTCAATGATCTAAAAACTGGTATTACGATCTTCGATGATCTAAAAACTGGTCTTCCTCGGTGTTACTGTCTTCGATAATCTGAAGTTAGCTCTGTCAACGTAGTTCTCGGTACCTAGCGTGAAAAGCCAAGGACAAGAAAATGACACAATGAGCGATAAAGTTCGATAAAGAACTACAACACTTACTTTTTAATTTATGCAACAGAATAGAGTATGCATGATCATGTATGAGCAAGTAATAATTAGCAAAAACAATAAACCAATAAGTGTGAAAAATAAACTAGAGTACAACACATATGATAACTTCTCCAAGTCAACGTCTACGTATAGTTTCTAAGATTCTGACACAAGTATCTGACAATACCATACATGTCAAAAATTCATTTAAAATTGTAATTTCTGAATCGACATTGCCCATAAGTCAAAACTTTTAATCCCATGTTATGATGGTCCCGTCTGATATGGTCCTGAGCCCTATGTTGAACTGTGTTCCCAACCACATGTGTTCCGAACATTGGCTACAGTACAACATGTTCTCAATCATTATACTTTCGGTAGTTATGTTTCTCGTACGGCATGCCCGACATTAAAATGTCATACTTCACTTCTACAACACTATATTTTGTTTTTAAGGACACGACATGGCTTATGAATATAATCTGAATTACAGCGTAACTTGACTTAATACATAACACGGCTCATGACATAACTTGGCTCAAGCCGTAGTTTGACTAGAGACACCTCGTGGTACTAGTCGTGGTTCGGCTCAAATCATATCACGGTTAAAGACATGCTAAATACTATTCACAAGAAGGTAAAATTATTTCTCGAAAAGGAAGTATTCGTGACATTCTCAAAATTTCAAGTTACATTCAAAAGATGTCGAGAGTTCTAGTTAAAAGTCAACTTACCGTTTGCTAAACCCAAGGGTTCTCAAGTTGACCAATTTCCAAATCACATGCTCACCAATAATGGTAAACATGCATGAATTTCAACATTGATTGATATCACGAATTTCATAACTGACATTAAATAAGTGTGATAAAGATTTAAATAAGTAAAAATGGATGCGGGTGTCGGATTCATCAAAGGCATACATGTCACGTCCTACATAATGAACTTTGAAAGACACACACAAAGAGGTCAAATCATGACTTAAGTCCGTTATTTAAGATTATTAAGTTGATAGATTTAAAATTCATGTTTTGGGTTAAGAAAGTATTCTGAAATTTCTTGAGTATGGGGAAACTCTCTGAACATGGACTTAAAAATCATCATTGAAAATGGGGTTTGTACTATTGAGAATCATAAAAATGAACTTATTATTGAGGTTTAAATGACTAAAAATCGCATATTTTCTTTACCTCTACAAATTGAAATGATCTATCTCTGAGTGCTATTGTTATGGATACAAATTGGTTATGGCATTTTTCTTTTGGTTGTCTAAATGTTCAATGGATTAAGGTTGTTGGCAAAGAAAGAAATGAACACTGGACTAACATTCTTGAAAACTTTTAATCAATTGTGTGAAGGGTTGTGTTCTTGGCAAGTTGCACAATGACTCTTTTTCAGTGGAAAAATCACATAGAGCAACGCAATTGTTAGCTTGTGCATTTAGATATTTGTAAACCAATAGAGACTGTATGACATGAAGGTAATCGATATTTTCTTACTTTCATTAATGATTATAGTAGGAAAACTTGGGTCTAATTTTTGAAGTAAAAATCTAAAACGTTTGAGATATTTAAAGAGTTCAAAGTCTACATGGAAAAATAAAATGGTCGGAGTTTAAAGATGTTTCGTACGGATAGAGAAGGAGAGCAAACCTCTATTTAGGTTTTTAATTTTCGTAAAAATCATAAAATTAAGCATCAACTCACAGCTAGCTATTCACTACAATAGAATGGTATTGATAAATGGAAGAACATAACAATTGTTGAGATGGAACGTAGCATATTAAAAGGAAAAATCTTACCCAAAGTGTTATTTGCAGAAGTTGTATCTTGTGTTGTTTATATTTGCAACAAATGTCCTACGAAGAGTGTTCTTGATATGACATATGAGGAGGCATGTAGTTACAAACCAAATATTAAAGTCCTTCGAGTATTTGGGTGTGTTCCATATGCTCATATACCAAATGAGAAAAGAAAAAAGTTTGATGGTAAAGGTGAAAAATACATTTTCATTTGGCTAAAATTGTTTTATCCAAAAGCATGTGAAGTCATTGTGAGCAGGGATGTAGAGTGCAGTGAAGTTGACGCTTGGGATTGGACAAGTGATGAGAAAAACAGACGGGGATAGTTTGTCACGTAGTCGTGTTTTCCTAGCATGCTCACATGATTGTGTTATAACCAATGATAACAATGTTTCTAATATGGAATTTGTAAACTTTGCATTGTTTGTAGAGTGTGATCCTTTTGCCTTTGTAGAAACAACACAAGATGATGGATGGATTCAAGCTATGAATAAAGAAACTCAATTAATAGAGAAGAAGAACACTCAGGAACTTAATTCTCTTCCTAAGGAAAAGAAATCAAGTGGCATCAAATGGGTATGCCAAACCAAATATAAACCAGATGGTCAGGTGGACCAGTTGAAGGCAATGTTTATTATAAAAGGTTACAAGCAAAAGCGCTACTGACTATTATAAAGTTTTTACACTCGTAGCAAGACATGATACTATTCATATGGAGATTGCTTTAGCTGCCCAAAAGAAATGACGAATACATCAGATGGATATGAAATCTACATTTCTAAATGGGTCACTTAAAGAAAAATTCTTTATTGATCAACTGACTGGTTATGTGAAGAAAGGTCATGAAGATAAGGTTCTTAAGTTAAAAAAAGCATTTTACGAGTTAAAATAGGCGTCGAGGGTCTGGTATCCTTGCATCAATTCATATTTTCAAAAAAATAATTTTCTTAAGAGCCCCTACGAACCTATGTTATATATCAGTTCCAATTTACATGGAAATATGCTCATTGTATGTTTATATGTGGATGCTTTGATATTTACGGGAAATAACCCGAGTTTGTTTGATGAATTCAGGAAGGCTATAACTAGCAATTTTGAAATGACTAATGTGGACTTATGTCTTATTTTCTTGGACATGAAGTTATGCATATAAGTGATGCGATATTTGTCTCACAAAATAAATATGCAGCGAATATCTTGAAGTGGCGTAAGATGGAATCGTGTAATCCTATCAAGACTCCAGTTGAAGCAAGGTTGTAGTTGGATAAATTTGATAATGGTGAACTTGTCAACCTAACTTACTTTCAGATTTTAGTAGGTAGTCTGCATTATTTGATTTCTACTAGTCCTGACTTCACATTTGGGGTTGCATTATTGGTCGGTTTATGAAGACAACCCAAGCTCATTTACAAGTTGCGAAATGGATTTCACGATACATAAAAGGCACTCAAAGTCATGGTATTTCTATACATTTGCTAATGATCGTAACCTTATTGGGTATAAAGACAACTATTGCGCTAATGATGTTCAAGGGAGGAAAAGTACTTCTATTTTAACGGGAGAATCAAGTACATTAACATCAAATTTCACTACAGTCCTGAACTTGTCAAGGGAAGAGAAATATAAATGAAGTTTTGTAAGTTTGAAGATCAGATCACTTACATTCTCACAAAACTGTTGAAAGATGAAGTATTTTACAAATTGAAGAAGAAGATGGGAATGTTGGTCAACCTGGAATAATGTATATCGTTATGGCTCTGGTTCAATCACATTTAAAATCCAAACTCCTTCTACTCTTCAATGTATAGCGGAGAAGTATCAGGTATCGATCCCACGAGGAAAAAACGATTGATGCTTTGGCGGGTATGTTTGCGTGATTTCGGCGTTTAGGACGCCAATCATTTTTTGTTCGGATTTGAGATTATCACTAGGAAATAAGAGGCTAAACAGGAAAAGTGATTAGATAACGGAGAGGCGTGGTGTAAGGACCCGCCCTATTTTAATGTTTCAAAATATTTTACGAAGAATAAAATGGGTGTCGATAATTGTTGCATGAGACAAATGATCATTTAGATGAGTTTTGATGGAGAGGAGAATGATAAATAAATAAATAAATAAAAAAGAGAATCAATTTTTGGTCAGTAGCACCCCAGTGACTGGTCACGCGGACGCGTGCCATCCCTGTGATTGATCCCGCGAGTGTGGCTTGTTTTCAATTTTTGGTTAGTAGCTCTGCATGAATGGTCGTGGCCCCTGGCCTATTTTCCATGACTGACCACGTGGGTATAAATGCACGTTTTTAAAGTGACGAACCAAAATTTTTTGTACACAACCCTTTCACCCCAAATCAAAATTTTCACCCCTTCTCTCTCTAGAAAATCCCATTGCTCATGTCTCCACCCGAAAATACTTGATCAAACCGCATTATCTCTCAAATTTCTCCAAAGATCATTCATTCCCCCCTTGATTTCAAGCTTTTGGAGGTGAATTTTACTTGGAGAAGACTTGGTTGAGCTTCATTCCACTATTAAAACTAGGGTTTCACCCTTTGAGCTCAAAACTTGAATTTTCTTCTTGATGTAGGGATTTTCTTGCTCCTCTTACTTGTATATGACTTGTTAATGGTGTATTATGCATTTACCATTTGTGTTAAGGGTTTGAGTATGATTGAATATGTGTTGGGTGATTATGGCTTGAATGGTTGACACGTTGGCTGCTAGATCCCACATTATTTCACTTAGAGGAGTGCGGTATGACTTATTTAGTAGAAATAGTGTATCTTATTTATCTTACCATGTCATGATTTATATATTGACGGAGTGGATGTGCTCCATGGTTTATATTGTACTTTGAATATTGCGAACTAGACTCCTCGATAGGAAAGCTAGGTGTGTTATGAACTAGACTCCTCAATAGGAAGGCTAGGAGTGTTGTGAACTAGACTCCTAAATGGAAGGCTAGGTGTATTGTGAACTAGACATCTGACTGGATTGCTAGGAAATGGAACTAGGATCCTACGGGGATACTAGGCATGAGATATCGTTAATACAAATTCAAAGTGCTATCGGATAATGATGTGAACCATTGGGTGATATGAGCCTCCGATGAGTGAAATTTCAATTTGGGAATGTTTCGGTCGAAACTTAACGTATTTGTAACAATTCATTAAATTTAAGTATTGTTTTTTCCCATATCATGACATTCCATCTTCACGTAAGATTTGTATAGAATTTCTCTACTAGGCTTGTTGGCTCAACCTTTATTTATTTTTTAGGTGCAGTTCCCAACACTTAGCTTAGAATTTGGCATGGAATGCTTGGATTTTTGCTTGACATTCTAGGAGCTACATCCGTAGAGTTATTTAACATATTTTACTCATTTGTTTTTGAAAAGATGTATCCTAACTTTGGTTTTACTGAATGTCCTAATCTCAATGTACTATTATGAAATTGACTTTTATAAATTGTAAGAACTTGGAACTTCTTAGTATCCGATTAATGAAATTTTGGGCATTGGGTGAGGCCTATGTAGCTTTTGCTATAATTAAATGTATTAATGTTTGGTTGGACATTGAGGGCGTGGCACGTGGTCTTTCGAATTCCTTCATCTATAACCTAAGAAATCGATATCTTCTTTTCACTACTCAACCAAGAGCAAAGTCTTATGTTCTTGGCCGAAAAATATTTGAAAGAAAACCATTTAAATCATAAGATGGGTTGTAGAATGAGGTTGTTTAAGAAAAAGTAGTCAAAAAATGAAGGACATCGACTTAAGCATTGGATATCTGAAAAGTACTTTTGAGTACACCCAATCAAAGGCTTAACACTCCATTCTAGTTTCAAAAAGGAAGAACAAATCTCATCCATAAACTCAATAGATGTGTTAGATGATGAAATTGTTCTTGGAAAATAGTTTAAAGAGTGAAGGACATCGACCTAAGCACTGGATTTTTAAAAGAACTTTGAGTACACCCCGTTAAAGGCTTAACATCTCACCTAAGTTTCAGAAGAGGAAGAACAATATTCATTTCCAGCAAACTTTGAAAACCTAAGGAGAAGATATCATGGTTGTCTAGGTCATGAGATGATATCACGAGATGAATATCATCTCAAGACCAAGCCTAAAAATTTAGCCTAACATTATATAATGGAAAAACAATACAAGAAATAAAGACATGAACAACATTAATAAAAACTTACCATGTATTGAAATGATGCAAAAGATGGAGAATACAAAGATTAATCTTCTATTTCTTTAATAAAACTTGATTACAAGGTAGAAAAATACAAGAAAAATAAGACAAAACCTAACTATAGAAGTAGGAGAGTTCTCACCACTCTCTAGAAAGTAAACTAAACCTAAAACTATTCTAAAGAAACATAACATTACAAAACCTTCATAAAATCTAATAATATCTAGTGGAAAAAATTCTCAAAAAGTCATCAAGAGGTAACATAAAGTACTTGCCCTTCTTAGGCATCATATTGTCTCCAAATTAGTAGTCTTGGCATGAGGCTCAAGGTAGCTCAAAACATCTCCCATCAGTCAGAATAAAGAAGTTGTCACTGTCCCAAGCCAACAGGTTGGTCCACTTTTGGACCATCCGAATGAGATTGTTCTTTGGATCTTCATCCATTGTTCGTATTCCCAAGTTAACCGGTTGGTCCACTTTTGGACCACCCAGATGAGATTGGTTGCAGCATTTCTTCACTTCTTTTTTATTACAAGGTCATCCGGTTGGCTCAATTAATGACCATCCAGTTGAGGTTACTTATAGCATCGTCTGTTTGCTTGTGTATTATAAAGCCATCCGGTTGGCTCAATTAGTGACCATCCGGTTGGTTTTTCTAGTGATTTGCAGAATTGCTCTCTTGACTTCTAGCCTCGGCTCCTCGGTCTTTCTTCAATCCTTGGCCTTTTCATGAGCCAGTGATGAGTTTGGCAACATGCTTCTGGACTCCAGGAGTTGATAGGATCCTTTGGGAGTCATATTGACCCCCCGAGGTACTCCTTAAAAGTGTTCAACCTGCAATGGATCAAGAAATACCTTATATACAATATCAACCATATTATTCAATTAAACTCATGCATGCGTGTCAAAATGAAGATGATGAGCCGGTAGATATGTAATATTACGCGCTCATCAGATTTGTAACTCTAAAAGTTTGAGTTGAAGGGAGACCGTTAGAATTTAATTAAACTCAAACTATTAGTTTTTCTAATACTGAGTAGTTGAATAAGTCTGCTCATGGTCTGGAAATTTGTAGGTAGTTAGTTGGTTTTCAATATTTTTTAGATTTCTAAGTTGTTCTGTTTAGTAGGTCAAGGTAGTGCCATAAAAATAGAACTTAGATAGAATTTGTTGGAGTTTATTTAGGCTAGGGTCTTGCGCTCCTCCCTTAGTCGCTCTACCTCCTTCAAGAGCTCGGCATTGTCCGCCTCAACGATATCAACCTTAGAGGACAGTGAATCCAAGTTCTTCTTTTGGGACTAAACCTCTTCCTTTAGCTCCTCCCGACGTTCTCTCTCTTCGGCAAGCTTGGTGATCGACTTCTTCGTTAAATGCATCGACTCAGAAAGCCCGCTGTCTAGCATGGCTAATGTTTGAACAATCTACAAACAAGAAGACTGTCAGATGGAACGTTTGGATTGAAAAGAAAGATGGAACTAGATTAAATGCTTACCGAGAGGACAGATTTTAGGCCATTTTGGTACAAGGGTTTGATCTCCGTCAACTGCAGCTCTACATCCCTTGGCAGTAGAACCGAGTGAGTAAGGGTGGTCTGGGCCACCCTTTATCTACAATTGTATTACAATCCGAAAGTGGTCTCTTGCCAACCCTCAGCCTCAGCCTATATGGCTGAGCATCCTCTTGCTCTTCAAGATTGCTGAAGGCCAATTTAGTAGAGACTATTTGCTCCGTCGGCACGTAATCCTCGTCTTCCTCTGGACGGGCTTTTTTGTAGGCCGAGATGGCGGGTCGCTGGGGCTCTTCACTTGAGTGGATGGTGGCGGGTTCTCACTAGTGGAGCCTGGCAAAAGTTGAGCGAAGATGCTCTTCAAACGGCAAGTCCTCTTGACAAGGTGTTCCATCTTGGTCTCTTCACTATTCGGAGAATGATGAACTGGACGGCTCAAATACTTTTCAAAGCGATCGCTCGTTTTTCCCTTTTCGCGTGACGGTACTTGAGAGTGTGCTTGTACTGGGGAAGAAAATTGAGCAAGCTGGCAACTTCCTAAAGGCGTGTTGGAAGCTTGAAGGCATTTTAGCACATTGTCGGATCTGATTTGCCGTCAAATGTGGGGACAATGTCAGGATCTGCAAGCCAAGACAACATTTGTTAAAACCGAACAAAAATGATAGAAATGTGAAGTGACTCAACCAAGGCACATTTCAGTATTCACCTAATTTGCCCTTGAAGTGAGGAACATGGTACTCTCTCTCTTTGACGGAGCCGAACTCAAAGTTCTCTATCATTCCAATTATGATGTTGGTGTGCTTGTCAAAGTCTAGAAGGCTCAAAATGGGCGAGTCGTATCTCGTTTGGCTCAATAAATGGTGTTAGCCGGACCTTGTGTTTTGCCTCACATAGTAGAGACCAAACGTGTTGTAGAATTCAAATTCAAGCTTAAAGCACTCTTGGAATACCGACATTTATTATCAAAAAGAAAGTTCACAAAAACTTGTGAAGTTGTGAGGCCGAGCTCGGTAAATACTCGACCGAGCCAGGGGTGAACGGGGAATTGATTCCCCCCGGCCCTTCAATAATTGCCATTATGGACGGCACGGGGCTCAGGCAATCTGCCCTCTGGCTCTAGTATAAGATGGACGTCATTCGGGATATCGGGTTGAACAATGAATTTAGTGACAAAAATATCCTGGTACTTGTTCGACTTTTTCTTCAACGCCATCTAGAGAACCTAGCAAAAGCATAGCAGGCGTGGAAGGTTAGGAGAGCCAACATGGGGGATGGACACCTAGTAAGTTGGCAAAAGGCCAGACAAGGAGTTCTAAAAGCTAAGTTAGAAATCGATCGGCAGAGCAATATCATCGAAAAAGCACACCAATGGGACGTTTTCGTCAAGAAATGGGCGATGTGACAATTATAGAGTCACTATTTATTCGTGAACAGTGCCCAAAAATACCAAAAATGGTTGCAGAGTGAAAAATGCAAGAAGGAAGAAGATTGTAAGGACCTGAAAAATTTTGTGTTTTAAATTATTTATTTGAAATTTTATTACGGGATAGGCATTGGATGTTTTATTTTATGTTTTGAGATTTTTGGTTACGGGACCTAAGCTTGGGGAGTTCGAGTTTGTTACGCACGTGTTATTTGAGTTGTTGAGCTATTGGGAACCCTTTTGTTGTTAATTGAAATTGAATTTTAGGAGTATGGAGTGAGGAAAACCCTCATTTGAACATTTTCCCTTTCTCCCTCTAAGTTGAGCTCCTCCTTCTCTCTAACCTTCATCTAGATTTCTTCCCCAATTTTTGAATTTCTTCCATAAATTGCAAGCCTCCATTGTACTCGGCGTATATCTAAGACTTGATCGTGGATTGAAGCTCGGAAGGAAAGGATTTGAAGCTCAAGAGGACATTCGAAGCTATGTCTTTCTTTTTTTCACCCGATTCGAAGATTGAGGTAGGAATGTTTCATCCTTATTATCTATTTATACAAGGTATTAGTAGTTGAATCTATGTTTAGATCTTGTATTTTGAGTTTTTGATTGATTTGACGATTTGTTATGAAATTTTTGAGATCGCTAATGCCGCTAATAAAAACCATATTTTTTTTAGAAAATAGATAGTAGGAAACTTTCTTAGGGTTAGATAAGTACTATAAAGTTTGTGGTCAGCTCGACCAATGGAAAATGAAAATCAAGCAGAGATCATAAAGCAATTGAAAATTTATTCTACAAAAGACAAATAAATGGAAAAAGTTGAAAATGAGTTGTCTTAGGAATTGATGATTTTAAGTTTTCTATCTTTTTATGTTGTTTTGATGATTTCGTGCAAAACGAGAGAAAAATAATTTTTTGACAAAAAAATCGGACAACAAGAAATTTTACTATAGGCATAAAGATACTCTCTCGCACCAATTTACTTGTTCATTTTTTATTATTATGGACGTCTCAAAAAATTGTGTATAACTTTTATTTTATT
>JABCMJ010024710.1:0-10567 GCA_014822125.1 Arbutus unedo | reverse complement strand
TTTCAAAAGTAAAGGAGATAAGAGTAGTTTCAAAAACTTTAGGGTAAGTTAGAATAATTTTAAAAACTTTAGGGGAGGTTAATGTAAGGTACCCATTTTGTTTTCAGCCACTTGGGGTTGATTTGACAAAGTACGAATCATTCCCCAAGGTACGGATTGGCCATCTTTTTCTGTATTCTATTCCAAGCCCAACTCGTTCGGGTGGTTTGCAACACATACAAACAAAAAATATCCCCACTTAAACACATGGTGGGTGGGCTCCACGGATTCATTCTTGCGAAAGCCATGACGTAATTATTGGTTTATTGTGTGATACTAAGCCATAAGTATCGAACTAATATCATAATAGCGGTATCGGTCTATTTTTATATCGTGTCAGATTGTATCGGGCTGCTTCGAATCATACTAATTTATACATTTTTAAAAAAAAAATTACAAATAATTATATAAAGTGAGACTAAAATTATCCTTTCTCCTTTCTTTTTTTTTGACTTTTTTTAAAGTTGTGATGGTTATTTTATTTATTAAATATAATTTTTTGTTAAAAAATTATTGAGGAATATATATCACTTTTAGGAATAAATCAGAAATGATACATCAATAAACACCGATATCGATACGTAACATACTAGTAATAAAAATGGTAGACTTATCGATACGAGATTGATAATTTTGATCAAGGCTCTGCAATAACTTTTTTTTTTTATCAAGATTGTGCACCAATATAGCTATTGGGTTTTATCTTTTTTCCCATGTTTACTTTCAAAGGATTATAAGTTATTCACTTTTTCAATTTTTACTTTAAAAAATTTATTTCAACATGGCATTTTAAATTGAACGTGATCGATTAATAGCATGAGCAGTAGGCGTAGTAGATTTTTTAGATATAGATAGTGCTGATCCCGATATTTGGGTTGTCAAAGCCCGGCTTTAGATTGGTTATCCACTTAGTATTAATTCATAACAAAATTAAAAGACATATAATCAAACAACCTTTAAAAGACAAGAACGAAAATAAGGTTATATTACACTTTTAAGTTGAATTATATAAAAAATTCAAAATCAAAATGCCACTCCGATCATAGTGCTTTCTGATTAGCACGATCCGATTCAAATAAAACAATTTCTTCTTATATTTTCTGAAGCAAATTCTTCAATTAAATCATCGTAGTTTAATTTATCCAAGTATTCATTTTCAATTGATATTATAGTTGTTTGGCTAAATTTATTTTTTTGGGATTATTTTTTTGTCTCTATTAAAATTATTTTTATATTTGTTGTTTTGACCTCAATATTTTGTGGGTTTTTAGTCCGTCTTGATGAAATAAATCTAAAAAATATAAAATTATGTCAAAGAAATCTAAAAAGTATAAAATTATGTCTAAAAATTAAAAAAATATCACTAAATACGATGAATAAACTAAAAAAAATTATTTTTAGATTATTTTTGTTTTTTTGAATTTTTTTTAAATTTGATCAATTATTTATAATTTTTCTGAAAGCTCTCACCGAGATGAACTAATAATATACAAAAAAAATTCATATAAGAACGAAAAAATAATCTAATAATCTGATCAGTCCAAATTTATTCCTTAATCTTTCCTGTGACATGGTAGTCTGAATGTAAAATTTTATCAATTTCAACTTTGAAAAGCCCCTCTCCGCCGAAGCATAGCCAATCCACAATTTTTGTTTTGCATCTTTTTTTAGATTATTGGTTCGTCTCAACAAAAAATTTAAAAATATAAAATAATATTAAAAAATTAAAAAATACAAAAAATAACCAAAATGTGATATATTTTAGTTTATTTTTCATATTTATTAAAAAATTAACTTTTAGACATAATTTTATAATTTTTAGATTCTTTTCGTGAAGATGAATTAATATTTCACAAAATATTAATAAAAAATACAAAATACAAAACAAATTGGATAAAAAAATAATTAATCTAGTTAAGTACAACGTTGCACGAAGCCGTACAATAACTTTAAATACATGTTTTTTTTATTTAAATTTGCATGAAGACATTTTTATTTTTATGATGGTTGAAAGGACTAAGACAAATTTTGAAAATATATGCTCTCAAAATTATTTTTGTTCACAACTAACCATTGAATGCAAAAAAAATATTTTCGTTGTTTTCTTTTTCCTGACAAATAAATAAGCAAATTTTTATTTTCTTACAAGATTTCTTTGACAAATGAATAAAAAAATAGATTTTTTTATTTTATTTCACTTCATTTCAATTTTTCTGAGAACAACTTTCTCGTATAATTTTTTCAACAACTAAACGAAGCCTAAGTGATGACTCCAAAATTTTGTTTAATAGAATCACACCGAATTGTTTACTTATCTTATTCGAATTAAATAAGCAAAATGTTAGTTTCAAGTGAGATGATGCACGAAAAGTCTATAATGAGCCCCATATATAATCTATTTTTATGTACCTTTTTTACTCAGGTTGATAAAGTCAAATGAAAATTAATACCAAAAAATTATAAATATAACAAAATAGCTACTATTAGTTTTTAGAATTTATAAGCTCAAGTGACACGTAATTTGAATATTGTGTGCAACTGAGTAGCACGTTATGATTCTATTGAGTAGTATAGCGCAATGTATTTCATGTTTATACCTAAAAAGAATAAGTCAAATCAAAATTAATTCCAAATAAAATTATTGCAGCCCAAGAATGCAAAGAGACAACAAAGCACTCGGAATCAGCAAGTCTTCCTCGGAATCAAGTGACGCTGCACAAAGGACCATAGCATAGGTCAAGCCGTTAACCACAATCCATTCGCTAAGAAAGATCGATCATTCGATTCAGACCTTTACTTAGTTGCACCCCAGTGTTAGATAAATCATTTAGGTTCGGGTTCGTAAACAGTGACAATCACCCAATAAACTTCGAGATCATAATAGTAAGATAAAACGATGGTATGGGCATATACTTAATTTTATAGGCTTCACAATGTGTGGTGTAATGGACCTTAACTAGTAGCTTTTATTGCCCATTCTAAGCCCATATTTATTTTATGGGCTTCACAAAGTGTGATGTAATGGGCCTCAACTAGCAGCTTTTATTGCTCATTTAGGCCCACTATGAGCCTATTTAGGGTACGTGATGTAAGCTAGCTCAGAATAATAATACTCACCCACGTCGGCGGCCCACTGGACTGTTAGGGTTGGCTGGATTTGATCTGATGCTCTATTCGCCCAAACTAGTTTTTTTAATTACTTTTTGTTTTTATTTAAAATTTTTTATTTGTTATTTTAGTCTTAATATTTTGAAGATGATTGGTCAGTCTTGATGAAAAAAAATCTAAAAAATATAAAATTATATTAAAAATTTTAAAAAATATCACTAAAGAAAAAAAAATAAACCGTAAAAAATCCTGTTTTTTTGATTATTTGTTTTTTCTAATTTCTTTTCAAATTTGGTTCATTATTTATAAATTTTTTGAAAACTCTCATCGAGATGCACAAATAATTCACAAAAAATTGATGAAAAATAAAAAATTACAAAAAAAATTTATATAAGTACAAAAAAATAATCTCATAATCTAGTTAGTCCAAATAGAATATTTTGATTATTTTTTTGTCTTTCTATGCATTTTTTTATAAGTTTTTTGGATTATTAGTTTGTTTCGACAAGAAGTTTCAAAAAAATTATAAATAATAAATTAAATTTAAAAAAATTCAAAAATAATAAAAATAATTAAAAAATAAAGTATTCTTGTACTTATTCGTCATTTTTAATTTTTTTTTCACTTTTGAACATAATTTTATACTTTTTAGATTCATTTTATCAAGACAGACCAATAATTCATAAAAATTTAAAGTCAAAACAATAAATGCTAATTTTTTTTAATAGAGATAAAACACGCTTAATTATTGTATCTTCATCTACTCATATTTATAAACTATAAAATTATCATTATAAATTATAAAATTATCATTCATCTACTCGTATTTATTGTATCTTCCTTCTTAAAATAGTACCCAAACAAATTCTTAGTAATTATTCACTGATTTATAATAAAATTTTCATTTTACTATATTATCTTTTAATTTTTATTTAATTAACAAGTCTTTCATGTTGTGTGGGGGACAAGTAGCTTGATGGTAAGACACAAAGCATCTAAGCGTATTCCTCCCCTTTCGTGTCTGTTCTATTCAAGGCTCTGTTTGGTTTCTCTGACTTTTGGACACTTTACCCCTTCCTGAGGATCCAAGATACATCATCCACACAGATTCGGATTTCGTCTTCCTCCTCGTACATCAGCCGTAAAAAATCTCCGTTAACTTCCCGGACAGAACGAAATCGCCTGTCGTTGATTTTCCTGACGAATCCAGTCATGGCGACCCCTGAGGTTTTGCAGAGAGAGAACGATCTGCTTCCGTCGTTTCCCCTCTTTGATCATCCCAAAAGTACGTTACTCGTCAATCATCCCCCACCCATTTCTGTATGTAGATCTGAATTATACAAGTATATATGTTGCTATGTAATTTCATTTCTGTTCATGGGTCAGGAGCTGTTCAGCTAATCTTACTGGCCTATATTGTTTCTTTCACTTTAGTTTCCTATTCTGTAAGTTTAATGAACTTCATATTCGTTTACGTTTACTGCAGGAGAGAATGCAAAATCGCGAGGAGTGGCTCTCGAGAAAAAGATTGAGTTCCTCGAGAATTTGTCAGGAAATGTAACTACTCGATTTTCTGTTTTACTATTTGGAGAATGATATTTTTGCTTATTTATTTTCTTATGTTTGAAGCTCTTCTCTTCTAGGGAAAGACCCATGCTTATTGTTGTTTGGTTGATTCCCGTCTCATAAAATTTATCCTTGAGATATGTTATGAATATGGTGCTAAGAATTGGTAATTATTAGCTAATTGTTTGATAAATTGGAGCTTCTTTCTTATATTTTAGTATCTTACCTAAAAGTATTGAGATGTTTGACTAGACTCATTTGTGTCCAAAGAGTCGTAGCTTCCAATACACAGTTGGAGGTGTGATTTGAAGTTAATGGATTACGGAAGGGCAGCTTTTGCTAAAACTCGAGCGGAACTACCTAGCCCTTACCTACTTAGATGAAGCATCCTCCATTGTAAAGCTATTTATGTGTTTTCTTAAACGCAGTCTCACTTGGTTTATTTGACGAGAAAGGGTGGTGCAAGGGAAAGAAGTAGTGTTGATCTTTAAGACGTACAAGATTTTACAAGATTATGCATCACATGAAAGTCCCTATGAACTTCGTTTAACTCAAATTTCTCAGTAACTCTTTTCCTGTATGATATTCCTTGGAACTAACAAGGCCATATCCGTATTTCTTCTACCAATTGATGTGTGTTGCGATGAGCTATTAGTATTCGTTTTTTGTTTTCTAAGAAATTTTCTTCATATTTTCAAGTTTTAGCTGCTTTTTTAGGGGTTGTGTCAAGTTCACCTGTCGTGAGATTTAACAGTTGGAAAGTTAGTCAATAATTTGGAGCAAGTTTATTTATTCAGTATCTGGTTACACTTTACACTGAGAGCAAAAGAATGTGGTTCAGCCCAAACCTGGTGACACTTCATTGGTATTGACCATTTTCCTTGTTACAGGTTAGCAACCGAAGATCGCGTCGATGGTTGAATGATCGTTTGCTGATGGAACTTGTTCCTCGTTTAGATGCAGAAGAGATTAGAGGCTTGTTTGCTCCACCACCTTGGGGTGAGACTGCTCTTTTAGTTTTTTAAGTTATAGGAATTGGGAATAGGTCACCATCGCAACTGTTGGTGCTTTAATCTAGTGAATTCTGTAGCGAGCCCCCTTGGCACTTTTCTTTTTACGTTCAACTAAGCTCATCTTATTCACCCTCACCATTTATTCTAGAGGCTTCATAGCTTGTATTTCATAATCCTGGCAGGGCACTTTACTACGAGAAAGTATCAGTGTTTTCACCTACTTACCAAAGACTTTTTTTCTCAAGTTTACATTTTGTCATTTTTTGTTAATTATTGATTTGGGTCTGTTTTGCAGGTGAGGATGTTCCGCTCTCACCATTTTGCATGACAAATAGGGGGGAGTGGGACAAATTTAGACATATAGACATGGACAAACAGGTTATCCACTTTCTTATTCACCAATGAATGTTTCTCTGCCACCAATTCTTAGATCATATAGTTGGAGGAGCAGGATAAACTCTTGCAAATTACACTGCTAGAATTCAGGTCTATTTGAGAGAAATCAGTAATGTAATATCATTGCAATCGTGGATCCTAAAGTCATTATGCCTCAGGCGGCTTTCGTTTTAACATAATATGTGCATTTATGTTTCTGTCCATTGTGATAAATTTATGTGTTGCTCTTTGTTTCAACCATGACCAATATATATGATAACATACATTTAGTTTGAAGCAACTTGCTTTAATTCTGCTAATTTCTGTTTTCTTTGTGGTAGTCAACCATCATCAAAGCCCTCAACAGCTCTTCATCTAAGAGGAAAGGCCGTGTTGATGCTGATAAGATGGCTGTACTGAATGCTTGGCATCGAGTAGATTGTCGAACTAGAGAGGCTCTTCGTCGTAGCTTTCCTTCAGACCTCGTTGCTGGATATGAGGTAAATTCTAATATCTAGGGAATGTAATTCTTTTCTTTTCTTTTCCTCCAACGTCTTTATGATTTATTTGCGTAAATATGCTTGGCCCTTGTGCTTGTAACAAAACAGTTGGCTTTTTTTATAACGGGA
This sequence comes from Arbutus unedo, assembly GCA_014822125.1. Lineage (NCBI taxonomy): Eukaryota > Viridiplantae > Streptophyta > Magnoliopsida > Ericales > Ericaceae > Arbutus > Arbutus unedo. The sequence continues at coordinate 3,837 of JABCMJ010024710.1, read as the reverse complement.
ATATAGAATCGATGAGTGTTTGCTTCAACTCTTACCTGAATTCTATGTCATCCATGTTCTCATCCAATGATTTTTATCAGGGTTTTCTTTTTTCTGTCTCTATTGTTGCAGCATGTATCGTGGGATTCTTCTTGTCATTATATGACTTCGTCAATGTCCCTGTTGTAACCAGATTTTGTTATCTTTTTGTCGTGTGAAGGAGATACAATTGTTTTCTGTGTAGGAATGCATAAGGGCATTTGTTAAGGAAAGCGGAGATGGAGATGTGCTTACGCTGCGCGTTCAAGATCCGTTTCATAGGCTGTTGCTACATGGCGTCTCTGAGGTATCTTCGATTTCTCAGTATATACTTGGCCCCTATGGTCTCTAGCTAAATTTATCGTCTCATCGTCTTGGTTCCTTTTCTTATCTAATGATGCGAAAAATTGCCTTTCAACAGTTCTACGACTTGGTGTCGGTGACTGCTGCGCAGTCGAAGGGGGCGGAGTCATCGAAAATGACAAGGATAAAGAAGAAAAAAGCAGGTTCTTTTGAGCATCCAGACATCACCCTTTGCCAATTCCTGAAAATGGGAAAGGAAGGGATTTGGTAATTTCATTGGGGCTAGGTATCCAATCTAAACTCCAATGGCCAGGTACCCAACTCATGGAATATACTCCATATCCTCTGCATCATCTTAATTTAATGGGTTGAATGTACAGAAATATTAAAGTTACTGTACTTCTTAGGACTTGTAACATAGATTCAATGTCTTCCTCTTTTATTGACCTTGGGAATCACTGTTCCCTGTGTATTGTGTATAATTGTTTTCATTATGACATAATAAATTCCCGTTTGATTACCACGGTACCGATGGTTTTTGTAACATCCGTGTATATATATGTAACGATGCGCGTGTATATATATATTTATATATATATGTTTATAAGTGTACTCGCGAGAAATCAACTCAAAATATTACCCGGAAAGATTTTGTCCATGTAATTTTTCATAAAATTGTTCCTGTCAGCATTTATAAAGAACTGTATAGATCAAGTCTTTTCTGATATTTTTTTAAGATGATTTTTCGCGAGTATCCTTAAAAATATGTTTCAAACACATTAAACGGTTCGGATCATCAAAATTTGATCAGAAAATGAGAAGTCTTTATTTTAACAAAATGAGGAATCTTTTAATAGAATGGGACTATATATGTATATGTTCATAGTATATATGTACCGAGGATGAATTATCAAGGGGACAGAGTCGATGCATATCATGCGATTGAGATCTGGATTTCCTGTCCTGCAATGGGAAGGAGTTTGATCTCACTTTACCATGTGTTGCTTGTTCATGTACTTTTGGAATTAAACTCTAAACCTCTTTAAATAGAGGTAAAATAATGTTGTTTTGTTGCATTTCGAATTCAGGCTGCCTTATAATCATGGGAGCCCATATTATGGCCGCCATATGACCTAATTCTTTTTTACAATTTTATTGTGTACTCGAAAAAAATACGTGAAATTTTGCCTATAATAAAATTTATTAGGACAAATTTTACTCTTAGATTACTTAATTTTGAAGGATTTTGTTTGTGCACACGAGTTACTGCTATACTATAATACTACAGTGTCATTGACACATGGTACTAAGAATTCCCTTAAGATTTTTTTATTTAATTCGTCAAAAATCTTCGAAGATTACAAGTTAATTTTCAAATATTGTCTCACAAAAGGTCAAGATTTGGGACGGAATTAAAATTTGAATCAAGACAAGTGGGTTTATATTTTATCTTCTAAAAGGTCGCCGGTCCCGCCTCATAAAATTTTGGATTTGACCTTATATAATTTTCGAATATTGTGTTACAAGAAGGTCGCCAATTTCACTCCATAAAATATTTCACCATTCAACTTATAAAAAGTTTTATTTGGGTCAAGCCAAGACGTTCACATTCAATCTTCTATATATTTATATGCACATTCTCTCAATTAATGTCTAATTTTGATCCCTGAAAAATCTCTTAATAGAAACTCTAAATGTCACCATAGGTTCCATTTAGTTATCTAAACAGTTATACGAGAAAATTATTCTTAGGAAAAGTGAAGTGAAGTGAAATAAAAGGAAAAAAAAATTGTTTTCTCAGTGTGTTCATTTGACAAAAGAATCTTACAGAAAAATAAAAATTCACTTGTTTATTTGCTAAGAAAAAGAAAACAACGAATTTTTTTTCCTGGGTTCAATAGCTAGTTGTGAATAAAATTAATTTTGAGAGCATAATAGTTAGCCATTATTTGTTCAAAATTTGTCACAATTATGAAATTCTTTTATATAAATTAAAATATTGTCTTGCAAGTTTATTATAAACAAAAATATGTACTTTTTAAATAAATAACAAAAAATATATATATTTTCATTCCGCTAACAAAAATAACGCATAAAAATAAGATAAATAAATATTTTTAAGAAACAAACCACATATAAGTTACACGTACGACAAATAACCAATGATCTAAAAATTTCATACAGGAGAGTCACTTATTTAGAATAAATTTAAAAAAAAATTCAAAAGTCACACTATAATATAATGAGCAAATTTAGTTTTAACTTAAATTTAAATCACATGTCAAAAATATGATAATGGAATATGTGTTGTGTTGTAAGCACAACACACATGTTGTGTAAAAAAAGTGCCGTTTTTCGATTTAAATAAAACAATTTTGGTGTGCTTTGTGCACACACACCGTTAACAAAAAGATTTTTAAAATTCTGAATTTGCAGTTAATCTTAAAATATTTTTTTTAACCAAACGATAAATTTTTAGAATTTTTTTGAAAATAAAATTCAGAGAAACATGACCGAAAGGGATTCAAATGAGCAGTATCGGTTATTTTTTTAATGGCAATAAAAATTAAAATTAAAATTAAAAAATATGTTTATTTTGCTACCGTCGCATTAAAAAAAATAATCGATACCGTTCATTTAAACTCTTTCGGTTGTAGTTTTTAGATTTTATTTTTAAAAATGATAAAAAAAAATCACAAAGAGAGAATTTCAAGAGAGGTCACGTGACCTCGTGTGCCTTGGATGAATCCGCCCCTTACAATAAGTATATGATAAAATTTATCTTATCAACATAATCGGCGTTCAAAATCATTTTTCATATTTATATTTGTGAAGAGAGAGAGAGGATTTGTACAAGCGTCATTTTTTTTTTCATTTCTGTCATTTTTTTGGCGCATTTTTAGGTTTTCTTTTATTGGCTGCTAATATTTTTTCGCAATGCATAGTCTTATAAATTTGGCCGGACGTGATTTGAGGAAAAATAAATCTCAGTGTAAAAATCTTAAATGTAGATTTCACAACTTTCTTAGTGACTAAACAAAAAAAAAATTATAGAAAAATTAACTTTTTAATCATTTTCCATATTTTTCTGGCATCTGAATGGGTCCTAGAGTTTTTGCGTCATCAAAGATCATGTGATACCATGTTGGTTGATTATATTATCAATAAAAATGCGACTAGAAAAAGATTATTGGGTCAACTGAAGTAGCAAATTTACATTCGGCCACCGTATTTAAATTATATAATGTTTTCTTGGGCTCCAAGAGGATACTCAGGCTCAGCTTTGGGTAAGCCCAGTAAACTTTCAAACTAGGGTAATTTTTTGGTACGGGGTCATAATTTTTGTATTTATAAATATAAAAATGAATAATAAAAATTGATCAAAAAAAATTATTATTAATATTAGGTGAATAACCAAATTGAAATCGAACTTAGACAATCTAAATATTGAGACTGACACTGAGAATATTGCTGATCAAAGTGAAGCCCTACATTTATTTAATTAAAAGCTTCTAC